>SNQJ01S0188268.1:0-18362 GCA_010110895.2 Picea sitchensis | reverse complement strand
GTAAAGTGAGTAGTTTCTTCTTTGGTCCAGCTGAATGTAAAAGAAGTATTTGAGAGTTTATGCAAAGGTCGAGAAAGATTTTAAAAAGAGGGAATGAACTTACGATAGAAATTGATTCCACCAAAAAATATTTTCAAATCCTTGGCTGAAGAAGGTAGAGGTCATTGTTTAAATGCTTGGATGCGAGGTGGATCTGGTTGAATACCCTCTGATCTGACCACAAAGCCAAGATAGGGGATTGAAGTTTGACCAAAATATGATTTCTTCTCTTTGACTTGCAACTTGTGTTCTTGGAGAATTTGGAGAACTTGTTGGACATGTTGCGTGTGAGTGTCCCATGTCCGACTGAAGATGAGAATGTCATCTATGTAGATGACCACAAATCGACCCAAATGTGCTCTAAAGATGTCATTGATGAGCCTCATGAACGTGGCTAGGGCGTTAGTGAGACCGAAAGGCATGACTTTCCACTCAAAAAGACCAAATTTGGTCTTGAACATTTTTTTCCAAACATCCTCTGGGTTCATTCGAACTTTATGGTAGTCAGAACTGTCAAATCCAATTTAGTAAACCACTTAGCTCCTTGGAGGGTGTCGAGTAGTTCCTCAATTCGGGGAAGGGAGTAACAATTTTTTTATTGTGGCCTTGTTAAAGGATCGGTAATCAGTGACAAGGCGCATTTATGAGGTATCTCGTTTAGGGATGAAAAACGTGGCATAAGCATAGGGAGAAGATGAAGGTTGGATGTGGCGAAAGTTGATAAGGTCGGTAAATTGTCTTTCCATTTCCTTTATTTCTGTTGGGGCCAACCGGTCAATACCACTACTGAAATCAAATTGTATAATGTTAACACATAATATCAACTATTCCATGAATCTAAAATAATTATTGTCAAATTTCATGTTAAAAATATCAATTCCCAACATTATTTGGAACGTAGAAAAAAAACAATTAAGTAAAACATTAAACCACACTTTTATCAATATCATTTCGAACTTTCCATGATCTTTTGTTATTTCGATTCAATATTAACTATTACTTGGAAACAAAATTACGTTTGATTTTCCAATATTTTGATCTACATGAAATTTACAAGATATTATTTATATAATAATGTACTTATTTAATTTTTCATATTCAAAATGGTATTTTCATCCACTCTCCTCCCTCCCATTCTAAAAGTAAATTTATCCATTTTATGTGAATGATTTTATTTTTAAATTAAAAATTCTTTTAATATATATTAATTGACTAAAGCATATATATAATTCAATATAAAAAAGTCATATTATGATTGGGATTATGTTCTAACGAAATGAACGAAGAGAAACTAAAGTGAAATACTCATGAAACTTGCTGGAAGCAGAGAAATACAAGAATACTTGATTTATATTAATGAAATGGTGTAAAGGGAAATGTAAAATACAGAGTGTAAGACTCAGCTAGGTATGGTGGCATCTTTATCTCTTAAAGAGATGTCACAACTACATCATTAAAACAGAAGCTGATTAGGATTATGATCGAACGAAATGAAAGTAGAGAATTACAGTGAAATATAAGCAAAACTTTCAAGAAACACATAAATACAACAATATGATTTCTATTAATGAAAGAATTGTAAAGAGCTATAAAAATCTGAGGTGCAAGACCTCACTAGAGATGGTGGAATCTTTAGCTCACGAGAGAGATGTGATGACTACTCTCATTTGCAAGCAGTAGATCACGGATTATATTAGGAATGAAATGAAAGCAGATAAATTACAGTGAAATACTCATGAAACTTCACAAAAAGCAATACAATAATACTTGATTTCTATTAATGAAAATTGTAAAGGGTAGCCAAAATAAATAGTGTAAGAATTGCTAGAATGGTGGAATATTTATCTCTAATACAAGAATGTGTTATTTCACACTCACCATTCACAGAAGCTGATCTGGATTGTTTGGATTGGAATGAAATGGAAGTAGATATATTACAGTGAAATACTCATAAAAGTTTCTAGAAACGAAAAAATACAACAATACTTGACTTTTATTAATGAAACAATTGTAAAAATAAAGAGTGCAAGACTCACTAGAATGGTGGAAGCTTTATCTCTCATAAGATATGTGAAGACTAAGCTGATTTTCAAGAAGTTGATCTGGATTATGGTCGGAACGTGATGAAAGTAGATAAATTATAGTGAAATACTCATGAAATTACCAAAAAAGAGAAATACAACAATGCGATTTCTATTAATGAAAAGAATTGTAAAGAGATTGTAAAAATATGGGGTAGAAAGACTTAATGAAGGTGACATCTTTTATCTAGGAGAGAAGAGATGTGATGGATGTAAATTCTATTCATGAAATTTGATTACAATGAGGCTCTGAAGGCCCTTTATGTTAAACAAGATTCAAACCCTAGACACCCAAAACCTAACCCTAGGGCTCAAAGGCCAAGAGTCATATGGGCCCCTTTTAAATCAGGATTAGTACATTAACTTCTTGGTATCATTAACTTTTTGCATACGATCTCTGTTTTTAGGTAGAGTGATATCTTGTTGGAAAGGTCTTTTGCAAACTATGCATTACGCCGTTGGCTTCGACTCTGTCTAGAGTTTGACTCCGGTGAGCCAAAATAACATGGTTTAGGGCCAAAAAATGGCCCCAGTACAACAAGATTTGATAACATGAAAACATACAAAATAAGCTAGTTGGATTAGGTTGAAGGCCACAAATATCACTTGGAATATGTGGGGGGCTGAAGACAACCCCAGAAATGTAGAACCACAATTACAAAGAAGTATGGAAAAACGTGTCGAACTAAAAGCGACAAAATGGGCTAGTTGGAATGGGTGGGTGGCAACCAATATCCACATATCAATCATCCCCACTTAGGAATCAATGATCTCCATTTAGTTAAGCCCGGGAAGAGGGAAGCCCATGTTCTCAATACAATTTTGGTGAGTTGTGTGCTTGGTTTGAGAAGTTATGTTGCTTGATCATGCTTTGTGGGGTTGAATATGCTCCACCAACTTGTTGTCTCTGGGTTTGACAAGGCATTGTTTAGGCACCAATGTAGGTGAAGAAACAATATTTTTTATCTCTTCGACAATCTATTTCATTTGGATAGAAGGTGTTGACTCTGTAGTGGTTGTAGTGATATTATATGCATCATTTTAATAGATGGTGAAATGGACGAATTTTGCAGTATTATATATTACCTTGCGACACTATTTTTCCAATACAATAGTCAGAACTACCTACGTATCTAATAGGTTGACCTCTAAGGTAAAATGACACTACGAGGGTCTAGACTACGTAGACAACATGGCGATCTCCACATACATGGGTGGACCAAAACCACATCATAGACATCAAGAGGGGAAACATCTCACACTACCTCATCCTTGGGGATGGATGCCATAGGACGGTGACAACTGGCGACACAAAGATCGTCCTAGTGAAGCTAGTGGAGTGTTGTTTAGGCACGTGAGGTCAGCCGTTTTGTCGACAACCCCATCTATTTAATGGCCTTAGCTGAGATGAGGTTATTATGGATATCGTTATCAACAAATAAATGCAATGGTGTCCTCTTCACCCACACCTCTGAATGGAAGGTCTTCCTCTTTAGGATCTATTGATTCTTCTCATTGAATTGTTAATTGCGATTCGCTGACGATTGGCGGTGGGGTCTACGTTGATGATGTGTCTATTTTCAATATTTTATGGATGGGATTATAATAAGAGTTAGCCTCCATGGCTTTGAGCTCGTGACCAATGGCTGTTTTTGGCGACATTCGCCGGTGTTGTTCCGGAGGATTTGTGGAAGTCACACCACTTCCAGTGTCATTCTTCATCTTCCTTTACCCTACGTCACATAAATGTACAATTTTCTGGAGGTTATTTGTTATGGTCTTCTTTATCATTCTTTGGTTGTTACAGATTTGGAGACACGAATTCCCATTATTACGGTGACTAAAGTTTTCGATTTTGATAACATATCGATGGGAAACTCCCAATGATGAGATGTTTAGGAAATCCATTTCAATTTTGATGTACCTATGAAGATCCCCATGTTATTTCATACTTGAGGATGATGCTCGGATCCTTGATACTCATATTGGTGCCTAGTGTATTGAAAGTATTTGTGAACTTCCATAGTGTTTGGTTCTTCTCTTATTGGAGTGTGGTCCAATATCTCATTCTTGGTCTTCATAGTTATCAACATGATAGTATTGTTCTTTGACCGCATCCACAAAAATTCTCCAGCAAAGTGGGATGGAGCCCATATATTCTAGAATCGCTTTGGTGGAACCTTGAATTAGAATAAAGTTTCCATCAATGTTTGACATGGGAGAGACTTGAGGAGTCTGAAGGTGATCTTTTCCTGGAAAAAAAAATTGAACACAAAAAGTAACCTTCTAATAGATGTGAAAAATTATCCATCATTTAGTCCCTTTGTCGCGCGAGAGCTTTCTCAAGCAATAGGTTAATAGAATCTTACGCTTGGGTTGTATTTCTTACCTACCGATCAAGGGTTTCACGGTTTGTGAGAGTGATTTTCCTCAAGTGGGAAAAACTCGAGACCAAGTTAGCTATACTTGGACCTCATTGAGGACATGCATTGAAAAACAATAAAGAGAAGCATGCTATGATACTACCGATCTAGATTATGTTCGGCGAAATGAAAGTAAAGAAATTACAGTGAAATACTCAAGAAACTTGTCGAAGCGAGGAATACAACAATACTTGATTTCAATGGTAAAAGAATTGTAAATGAAGCGTAAAGTGCCGAGACTCACCCGGAGATGGTGGCGGCTATCTCTGAGAAGAGAGATAGTGTCGACTATGATCATTTGAAATTTTTTTCTATGGATTATGCTTAGAATGAAATGAGAGTAGGAAAATTACAGTGAAATACTCACGAAACTTTCGAGAACAAAGAAATACAACAATACTTGATTTTCTATTAATGAAAGAGTTGTGGGAAGTACGTAAAAAAGGCGAGTGCAAGACTTCAGCTAGAATGGTGGCAGCATTATATCTGAGATGAGGTGTGACAACTACACTCATTTGCAACAAGTTGATTCTGATGATGATGAGGGCTCACAGGCCTTTTCATGTCAAACAAAAAATGACAAAAACCTACACATTTAAAAATCTAAATCTAGGATCTCAAACACCAAAATTCATGTGGTCCCGTTTGGGTAAGTTAGTACAATAACTTACCCAAACGGGGACCACATGACTTTTGCATACAATCTCAGTTTTAGGCCGCGTCATGGAGTCGTTGGAAAGGTCTTTTAGAGAACTATGCATTATCTGGAATCAAACTACATTTCGATCTATATATTTTGATTGTGGCCGAGCCAAAATACTTTGTTTAGGGCTAAACGACTCTCGAAGAACAACAATATGTGCTCACATGAAAACATAGAAAATAAGCCCATGTTAAGGAAGTGGTTAAGTGATAATATCAATCATCATCAAAAAACAACTTAATTCCTAACTTGACATTATTACATAATCCTTATAATCTAACACCCCATCTTAAGGCTTATACCACTTGGTGTAATATGTCTTCATGCAAAAGTGTGTTTCTTCGAGTATTCATTGTAATTATGTCATCCAAGAGTCACAATATGTTCATGGAGGGTCATTTTCTTATGGTGAAAACTCTCTTGTATAAAAATATTTTATTTTGCATTAATATATCACCTCAACTGCCCATGTTGGTTGGGGCCTATTGAAAATCTCTTATTCCAACACCCTAGGTACTTTGATATCCCAAATATATTTTCTTAGTGCAATGCAATCAGATTATTCACAAAAAAATACATCAGTATTCAACACAATAAATCTAGCTAAAGTAAAACTAGAAACCAAATTTTCCAACCCGGTAATGACTTTCACAATGTTTTTTTTTTTTAGTAAAAAGGAATCATTTTATATATTATAGTTGTAGAGTTACATAGTCTGTTTGTGATGCTATTTGTCCCACCTAAGTAGGAAACCAAGACAGTTGGACATGCTATGCCATTTGTTTCAAATCAAACAAAATTATCAGAGTGTTATACTGCCCGAAGGAAACGAACCTTTCCATTAAGTTTAGTTTGTATACTAAAAACCTAGTTACAACATGACTATAATCTAACTGGGCTAAAACCTTGTTTTGAAACAAAAAATGATTGCTAACTAAGAACATCAGTGAACCTTTTATCCAACCGGCTCATCCTCATCCTCGTGACTTCGCCATTATGCAGCTGGCCGTCTTATGTGCCGCGTGGGAAGGCACTTTTAGGGAGAGTCCTAGAGTTCGCGGCATACCACACCATGTCAAATTGATAGTGGAGTTGTAGGCGATATGAAAAGGAAGAAATATGATAGATCGGCATGCTCCACATTCCAAAGGTGGTGTTGGTACCCGGATTGGTGAAAGGATGTTGGTCCTACCAATTACCCTCAACAAAGGCTAAGTGAAATGGCGCCTGTGCTCCTTTGCCTTCAATTTCTTCCTTGGCCCGGATGTACCCTCACCGGATTTGTTGGTGGTCGCCTCCTCGGAAGGGGTGCACTAGTGGAGTGAGTCATTTTTCCTTTTCATTGAATGATGTTTCTTCCTCAATATAGCGGGTGGTGAATTCCTCTGTCGGGCCGAGTTACCTTGCATGCGCCATCGCCGGTTTTCGAAGGCGGTTTCTTGTCATCGGTGCAAAATCGGTGGGAGGATTCCAATTATCCAGGACTGTGAAAAGAGGGAGCTCGGGATAGCTTTGCATGGCCTCGTCGAGGGTGATTTCTTCCACATACACCATTTGAGGCGTTCGAGGTTTCCTATACTTCCTGTATCTGCTTGATGATGCTAAGATAGCATACCTTTCAATTTTTTGTATTTGTGATTCAGCGAGTACCAAGCTAAGCCCGCATTATTTCCTCTTACTTCACAGGTATAATAAAGAACACAGGGATGTCCAGAATGCTCGGTAGGATGGATAGCCCTGTTCAAAAACTCTGGTGGCTCTACGAATTTTGACTCTGTGAAACTCAGCTCTTGCGTTCAGCTCTGCTATATTCGAATGCTGCTCAATTCTATCGAGGTAGGTGATAAGGAGAAGAATGACGGCGACTGCCATGGCCATTAAGGCTGGCCTCCTAGTGCTCTAGTGCGCTATACTATTCATTTGCGTGAAGGGCCTCGTCTCCTGGTTAGTGCTGCACAGACTCGTTCCCATTTAATTGTTGGGGGGATGGTCGCCGGTGGTGGTATTAATGGCCCAACATTAACCAGTATGGCTCCGGCTGCGATGTGGCACCCATTTGGGGGGGACTTTCCACAATGTTATTATAAAGCTAAAAATCTATTGAAAAGAATAAAACCTCACCACTTAGCAAATAAATAGAACCTTATACATTATTGTTTAAGTTGAAAATTCAAAGTTGTAGTTCAAAATCACAACTATATGACACATTTTAAAAATACTAAATCTATTTAGGTTATTTTCTAAATTTAGTGATCAAGTGGTGCTTTATCATTTTAAACATAGGCTTAATTAAATCACGAGAATACATGATGGTTTTTCATTTTAAAAAAAAAAAAAAAAAAAAAAAAAAAAAAAAAAAAATCAATAAAACATTAAAATGCATAAAGAAGCCTTTTAAATGACAAATGTTAAAAATTTAAAATATTATAATTTTTAAAGAAAATATTAACATTAAAATAATAAGAAAATTAAATTAAAAATATGCTTTGATAATCTTTGATAAATTAAATTAATATTAAGAAAATTAAATTTAATTTAATATTAATGTTAAATTAAAGATGGCAAAAAGTTAACATTATGTAACAATCATAAATCAACAACCTCAAAGCCCAAGCCCTTATCTGACGTATATGAATACAACAACAAACCATTTAGGATATTTAGTAGGCAGAAAAAGAGATCTATTAACGGGCTTCAGAATGATATTGAATGGATATCTGATAACGAGACTGCAATAGTTTTTTGGGCAAAGGAGGTGGAGGAATGGGTTTGTTAACGTTGTAACACTGATGGAAGAAAGGGTGTTGCAGTGCTTCTATGGCTGTGGGTCTGTTCTCGGGATCCCAAGACAACAAATGTTGCAACTTGCACTTCCTATAAGAGAGGAAAAACGTTTGGTAGAATCTACGCTGATGAACTCTTTTGGAAAACTGTAATTTAAGGAGGAAGCAAGTGCTAATCCTCAAGGCCAAGTGTGGCTATTAGGAGATCCAATCAAATAGCGAGTGAAAAGTTCCACCAATCTGTGGATCCAAGCAGGAACTCCGGCGCTTGATATGGACGCGTCGCGACATAAGATTCAAGTGGCTTCCCTGCTTCTTGTGGTATGTTTCAATTTTAATAACATCTCCACTTAATAATAACAATTTCTCTGGCTTCAGATCTCGGTGACAATACCCTTCTTTGTGCATGCGTGTGAGCGCTTTGAAAAGCCGGAAGGAAATGTTGCGCACCTCCTCGACTGAGAATCGGCGGCCTTTAGCTCTGATGATGTGTGACAGGTCCCTTTCCATCCACTCAAATACCAAATATAATGTGTTGTTCTCCATCCACTCAAATAGGTCCCTTTCCATCCACTCAAATACCAAATATAATGTGTTGTTCTTCATCCACTCAAATACCAAATATAATGTGCAGAGTAACTATATTTGGATGCACCAACTTCTGCAAGCATCTCACCTCTGCAATATTCAGAGATTCATGGCATTGAAAAAACTTTCTATTTATTCTCTTGATGGCTACTTCTTTGTTCGTCTTACGATCAATTGCCTTCTAGACAGTTCCGTAAGCTCCTCTCTCAATCTCCTTCACAAAGCCGAAACGATCCATTGTTTTCTGAAATTTCGTTCTCCGAATTCTTAGAATTATATGGCAAGAATCTAATACCTGAATACCTGAGTATTCGAAAAAAATAACGAGTCAAATCGTTTTCAATGTTCAAACAAATGCATATATATATAAAGGATGGCTGGATGGTAAAGAATAACACAACATCCTTTTTCCCAGGCAGACTAGGAGCTGCATATAGAGGAGAACTCGGAGGCTTTTACTGTTATTTCAAATTTTGTATTACTCCGTTTTTTATAAGTGTATTGTTAAATATCAAAATAATGTTGTTTTTTGCATTAAATATGTAAAACCAAATTTTCTTTCCTTATGGACTCAAGATCAAGGTCAAAACTAAAGAAATAGGGTATATATCTCGATACACTTTAACAATCAAATGGTTTAAGGGAGAATCTCTTACCACCCTATAAACAAGATAATCTCGTACACTAATAAATTATTAACATATAAAATAATTATGACACTTAAAATATTTATAAAGCATTGCCTATATTAAATTTTTTGTTAAATTAAATATAAATTAACATTGTGAATAATTATATATAGTAATTGTGAAACATTGGATGTTTATTTCCAAGAAAATCAATTAAAAATTAATTTAAATTAATGTTTTTCAATTAGATGTAGAGGTTCAATTTGATATTGAATCCTTCGTATATATTAGAAGATGTTACATTAATGGTTCTATCAATATAATTGGGCATCATAAAGATGTCATGTTAATGCAAATACTTGAGAAAGGGTTAGTTCCATTTAGAAGTTAGAATTGGGTATCTTGGTGATCCATCACTACAATTTGCTAGAATTTGATATAGTAAAGGTTATTCTTTTATGAGTTCTTTTACTAAAAATGATTAGTCTCATCCAAATGTTATAAGGGGGCATTCTTAGAAGGATATATGATGATGATGGGTCTATTAGTCGAATCAAGTACTTAAAGTTGTCTAGTAAATATGCCTAGTAGTGAGCATGCCCAAGAAAGGATTAGTCTCATCCATGGACCTAAGGATACTTCACTTATTGACTTGAAAAAGAAACTTGTATTATATAAAAATGTACATGTCCCTAAAAAAGTTAAGTTCTCCCTCTCTCCTATATTAATTAGGTTTCAAGTCTCTTATAACATAATTATGGTGAAATACCTTATAGTGGTTCCCTCACTCTTATATGTATGGGAATGCAAGTTCGTAACCACATATTATTGGATACCCATGGGGTGGTATTGGATAAGTCCATAAGCAATTTGTTTACTCATATACAAATCAAGATTATACCATATTTTGGTGAAAATCCCTTAATGATTCTCTTACTCCTATAATAATTAGGATGCAAGCTTCAAGCACATACTTTTCAATACTTATTCTTTTCAATACCTATGGGGTATAATTCCACAAGTGGTTCTCTCCCCCTCCTATAAAAATTAAGGTGAAACCTAAGTGGTTCATGGTTCTCCCATTTGTGTATGGATTAGGAGGTTGATTGCACCCCAAGTGGTTCATTGGTTCTTCTCACATACAAATTTAGTTTATAACATGCTTGGGCATAAAATTTCCAATTGATTCCCTCATTCATATCCTAATTAGAGTAGAATTCCTCAAAAACATACTTTTGGGTATTAATAGGGGTGTCATAATTTATAAGCAATTCTCTTATTCTTATACAAATAGGGTGCATCACAAGTGGTTCCCTTGTTATTATATTAATTCTTGTTTAAAATCCCAAGAACATAAAATTTGGCACTTGCTAACTAAGATGCAAATTCATTAAGTTATTCTCTCACTCTTATATATATGTAAATTAAGGTGTACCCAAGCATGTGCTTACTTCTATAGTAATTAGGGTGAAATTCCCCAGTGACATACTTTTGGGTATCGATTGGGGTATAAGTTACCAAATGGTTCTTTCACTTGCAATAAAATTAGTAGTTCCCTAAATCTTATACTAATTGTCTCTAAGTATTAGCAATATACTTTTAGGTACTAATTGGTGTGCACTTCCCAAGTGGGTTTCTCACTTCCATATAAATTAGATTGCAAGTTCCCAAATGGTTAAGTGGTTCTTTTCTCCATATCCAATTAATAAACTAAGTGATTCTCTTATTCCAATTACACTAATTTGTTTGCAATGGGTTCCAATTACACTCAAATACTAATTGGGGTGAAAGTCTCCCTACCAATTTTATTGTCATCCTGTATGCAACCATATTACAATGCAAACTCCCCCAATTGATTTTAGTGGCATCCCCTGACCCACTATCTTACTATTCCCTCACTCCAACAATAATTGAAGTGCAAGGATCCTAAAATGGTTTCATTATCATTCCGCTACCATAATAATTGGGGTGTAAGTCCCCGAGTTGAATTCAACATTATCCATTATGCCATCAATTTGAAGTCCCTAAATTTTTTTAGCTTAACCCTTATATGAACATATCTTATTCTTCCATAACTCTAATATTAATTATATGCAAGTCTCCAATTGGTTTCATTGCCATCTCACTTCAAAATTAATGAGGAAAAACCCCTCTTAGCTATTCAAGTATCATCCCTTATGCCATGGATTATAAGCCTCCAAATAGTTTTAGTGACATGCTTTATACCACTATCTTATTACAATGATTGTAATGTCTTTTGTCATTATCCTATAATAGTGGCATATACTTAATATGTTGAAATCTCATTCTTAAATATAAAATTCCTGATTTTTCGAAAATGCTATAAATTATTATGAAATTTTTCAATTTCATTCCTTATATCACTATACCACTATCTTACTAATTCATGTCAATATGGTTGGAATACAATTCACCAAATAGTTTGAGTGTTATACCTCATAAACATTAATAATCGGGGCCAAACACCTAAATCATCTTTAGTGTCATTACCTATATCATCAATGGAATCAATATCTTTAAAATTAATATAGTTGAAATGCAATTTAACAAACAATTTAAGATCATCCCTCTCGAACACTAATTGAGGTGCAAGTTCCCCTATCACATTTGGTGTCATTCCTTATACCATCAATTGAATCTCTTCCCTTAAGCCTTTTTAATACGGTTTCTTAATTGAGATGCAAGTCCCCGAATAAAAGTTGGTGTCATTCTATATACCACTAATTGAATATGTCCCATCAATCGAATCCGTGTCCTTAAACCTTTTTAATATAGTTTCTTAAAGTGCTAAATTAATATATAGTTGGTTATATATTATGTTTTTTTATTTTTAAATATTATTATAATGACATATTATATATATATATGAATATATATAGATATAGATATGAATATGAATATATAAATATAATTCTCACAATATAAATAACTTTTCATTTTTTATATGTTATTTATTTTTAAACAATAATAATCTTTATCTCACATATACTAAATTCCCAAACTATTTTAATGTAATACTTTATAACGTTATTTGATCTTATAACATCATTAAATAATAATAATAATAATTATTATAATTATTATTATTATTATTAATATAATTATTATTATTAATATAATTATTATAATATATTTAGATCAACCTAAAATGTAATTTTAGATTCTAAATTTGATGATATGCATGACTTACATATGTGTGGTTTCATTTTAAGAATGATTGTCTAAGTCTCATGCCTTATGTCAAATATTTAATGTATATTATGTAATTACTTTGGCTCATGGTTTATGTATATGTGTTAGGATGTTATTTTAAAATATTAAATATGAGAACTTAAAATGAATTTTTTTAATTTTAAAATAATGATTTTAACTTTTTATTATTAGATATGTATTGTTGTAAATTATTATAATCATATACAATTATTTTGGAGTTTCAAATTTAATATTTTGTTAAATATGTGTATATGAATTACAAAATTTTGTTATAATGATATATATTTATTTAAGATTTTTAAGTTTGTAAATTGAATTTAATGTCAGTGTCATGTTTAGTAGGTTTTATTGTCTTACACTAAAATATAATTGTAATAAAATTTATTTTTATATATCAATTTTGAGAATATTTATAGTAATAATTTAATTTTAAGGTCAAAGAGATATTCTTAAATAAAATAAAGTTATATTTAAAATAAAATCATAATTTTAAAAATTATAATTTCTTTAGATTATAGTTATTGCAAGTTATAATATAACAATAATATATTTTTATGTTAAAAATTTATTTCAAAATAATAACATTCTCGTATCCACATAAAGGGTCATTCATGCTTTCCTCACATCAAATCTATGTCATTTCAAAGTGAGATTGTGATTTTAATTTTCATATCTATTAAAAGATATTAAAGTTCAAAACCATTTTACAATACTAGGTAGTTGTCATAGAGTTTGATGAATTACCAAAGTCAAGGAAAAAATAGATTAATTAAAATATGTATTTCAATGTAATGGATATTAACCATACAATATTTAAGGCATTGAAAAGCATGATTATAAATTTAATTTTGATCCATACTACATGAGATCAAAGTTCAAAATTTTATACAAAAGTACGTTGGTGTGATGTAGGAGAAAACCTACCGCAAGTTAAAGTGGAAATTTGTAAACCTTCGAGAAGAGACAACGTGGCCAAGAGAATGAGATTTACTCATATTTGATTCAGTTTGTTCATTTTTTGTTAGTGATATTCCAATTACTATGGATGTGAGAGAACTTAGGGATTTGATCGGATCCTTCCAGCGACCTCATACATATTGTATTGTGTCATTTAAATGTAAGACTATGGTCATTGTGAGTAAAGAGAGGCCAACAAGATGTAAGATTAGGCAAGGCCCAACGAGGCCTTTGTATTGTATCTGATCTCAAATTAATGGAGATTTCATAGTAGTGCGTATCCATGTGTAAATTATGAATGCATGTGTGTAAACCAGTGTTTGTGTGTGTGTGTGTGTGTGAGGATAGATTGTGAGTTGAGAGAATTTTTTTTAGGTCTGAACAACATGGAGAACTATGACTAGATGAAACCCAATCATTATCGACCTTGTATTCATTCAATTAAATAATGATCCTTGGTCCGAACTCTCTTCTGAAGAAGAGAGAGAGAGATCGACCGTCGATCATTGAAAGGATCGATAATGATATATTGTCAAGTGTGAGTGCACAAAGTTGGTAGACAATAAAGTGAAAATGGGGTGTGAAACACACACTCCTGAAGGGTACATGTTTCTAGGAACACCTGCGTGTTCTGATGTAACGGTCGGTAATCCCTAAACTCCACTCAAAAGCCACATGAAAGCATTACCAAGAACCGTGTTCTCAAGAGTGTGCATGCATTCCTGAGAAACAGATGTATAATAATGCATGAACGTTCCTAAAACAAAGTGAAATAAAAATAATGCATGTGTGTTTTAGGAATGTGCATGCGTTCCTAAAGCGCACACGTTGTTTTTAATAGGAAAAGACACACATTCATGTTAACATGAAATATTCTCTACCACCACCTCTCCCCACACTGATCTGCCCAAGAAGGCGATCTGCAGGAGAAGGTGACCACGCAAGCCACAACTTGGCTTCTGACCAAAAACTCTCCACAGGGGCGCAAATCTGAACATGGGTCCACCATTAGTTTGGGTGACCAAACAAATAGGGATCCATGCAGAGAGTGATCTAAGAATTATTGAAAAGCGGTTTTGGCAATCTCAAAGTGTTATTGGATAAATCGGTAGATGCAGACACTTTGATCTCCTAGATCCACCTAGATCTAGAGAACAAAGTACAGGAACATGGCAGCTTTCCTTAAGTTTAAATATTGAATTTACTAGCTAAAGAGGGATAGGTGACATGCAGTTTAAACATCACTTCCTCTCATTATTAAGCCTTCTATCTCGGTTCCAACACTCATACAATGATGATCCAGCAAAATAATGCAACCAACCAAAGTGATAGTAATGGCATAAACTCAATATAAACCTATATATGTGATCAAGGAATCATACAATAAAACCGACAATCTTTATAGGAAGAATCATATTACCGTATCATATTAAATGTGAAAGAGATTACAACCATGGCCTTGATGGTAAGATCCTTCCAACCGTCCTCCATTCCCCACACACTTCCATTCCAAATTTAGAACACCGATCGATAATATTCACAATCTATCTTGACAAAGGGAAAAACTCAAGATAGTCAACCCAAAGCTAATAATTCAAACCATCGGAACTTAGCCCTTTTCAAGAGCTCCTCTCCTTTTATAAGATTGAGGAGGTTAGGATGATCACTAAATCATGAAGATTCAAACCATTCGAATGCCACCTCATAATGTAAGTTTCTCCTTCTAGAAACATAGAGAAAATGCTCGTTTTTCCAACATGTGGCGTTCTGCACCTACCTGGAAATAGGACTATGAACTCTATAACCTAGCTAGGATGAAGCCTGTGAGAATCATCTTCCACCCTAGCTATAACATTGTGAACTTCCTTTTTATAGGATGTTTACAAAGGAAAATCCAACTTCTTTTCTCCGAGAAAAGAAGTTCTTCTCCCTTCCTTCTTGAGAACTCGGGCCATTGACCCCTCCGAGAAGGCAACAAATCGGTTTACGTCATTAGGTCATAGGGATGACGAAATAATGTGTAACAAATTTGACCTCTCCAGGGATTAGTGGGAGAATCCTAGTGCAACCATGGAAGAGGGTGCACTTACTTCATCCCGACAATGGAGAAACCAACAAGGGTGCAAAACCTGGGTTGGTGCGCCCTACCTTCTGCCTCAGAAAACTTGAGGGAAATGATTTTCTCCCTAAGAGTGTGGCTAGCTAATGAGATAAGCTTGCCCTCAGAGGTGTAAGAATGGAAAACAGAGTCACCAAGAGGAGCAGACATGAAGGAAGGCGCACTGTTTATCCTTCATGAAACCCTAAAAATGAAATTGTCTTGAATCTAAAATGAAAACTCAGAAAAGAAAACAACCAAGACACATAGCTTCGGAAGAAAAGGTTAGAATGCTTTATTTTAGTCCCATTTCACCTTATATACCAAGGGAACCATTTACATATATTTAATTCATCATCAAGGTGAAGAATTGTTGCACCTAGGTGATTGACATGTGCGCCCCAGGTGGGCATTCCACTAGGTGGCCTCCTTATTTAATTCCTCCCTGTTTAAGATCACTTAAGTCAGTCTTCCATGAGAAGATGCATTGAAAACTCAGAAAAGAAAACAACCAAGACACATAGCTTCAGAAGAAAAGGTAAGAATGCTTTATTTTAGTCCCATTTCACCTTATATACCAAGGGAACCATTTATTTTACATATATTTAATTCATCATCAAAAGGTGAAGAATTGTTGCACCTAGGTGATTGACTTGTGCGCCCTAGGTGGGAGTTCCCCTAGGTGGCCTCCTTGGCCCAATTCCTCCCTGTTTAGATCTGCAAGCGTCCCGTCTTCCATGAGAATATGTGGAAACTTCTTGTGAAATACATCAATTGTGATCCACTTTCCCTATGTTGGAGTTTGGCCTTTGTGGTCTACCAGATATGAAGTCTAAGTCTAGTGTCTTGCAGAGAGACTTCGAGTGTCCAGTATAGTGTCTTTGGCGAATGGGAGTTGGAAATCAGAAATGTTGTCCATTGGATGAGTGATGGTGACTGGTTCTTCCAAGAGGGAAGGTTCAAACAACTTTAAGTGATTTACATTAATGACATTGTGGATTCCCTGTTGTGGTGGCAGATCCAACCTATATTCATTTTCTCCAATCTTGTCGAGTATTGTATACATACCATATCTGATTGGAAGAAGCCTGTGATGGTGTCCTTTGAAGCACTTTCTATCCAAGTGTAACCAAACTTGATCCCTTGGTTGAAAGGACATGAATGTTCGTTGTTTGTCATGGCACTTCTTGGCATGATATTGGGTTGCTTTGAGTGCTGATGTGACTGCACTGTAGCATTGTGTAATTTGTTGGAGAAATCGTTGAGCTGATAGTTGTTCCTGCTGTTGATGGAAGCTACCTTGAGGAGCCCAGGTGAGTGGAATATCGGTTGGAGATGTTGGTTGGAAGCCCAATTAGACTTTAAAAGGTGAAAATCCTATAGAAGAATGTGTTTCCTTGTTGTAGGTATGTTGGATAATGTGTAAGTAATTGTCCCATTGTTTGTTGTGCCCAAAGTGAGTTCAGAGAGAATGCAACAAGTCTCTGTTGACAACCTCTATTTGGCCATCCGTTTTTGGATGGAATGCAGTAGAAAACTTGAGGTGGTACCCAAATAGAGCCCATATGGTCCTCCAAAATGTACTGAGGAAGAGAGAATGTCTGTCTGAGAGGATACTGCTTGGAAGGCCAAAATGCGTCCAGACATGACAGAAATAAAATTTCGTTGTTTGCGTTGTTGTAGTAGTCTTTGTGCATGGGATAAAAGGTGCCATTTTGCTAAATTGGCATACCACTACCCAGATTGCATCATGCTTATTTTGGGTTGTTGGAAGTCCACTTAGGAAGTCCATTGAGATTGACTCCCAAGGCCGAGAAGGAAGCGGCAGTGGTTGATACAACCAATGCTTCCGGTTGGATGGCTTGGATTGTGAGCATAAGGAACAAGCTATGATATATTTTTCAACTGGAGGTTGCATGGAAGGCCAATGAAAATGGTGTTGCAGATGTTGGGTGGTCTTTGTGGTCCTGAAGTGGCCCCTATAGGTTGAAGCATGCACTTCCCTGATGAGCAAGAGGTGGTCTTTTGAGTGTGGAATGCATAGAAAATTCAACATATATAGCCACCCATCCCGAATAGTGTAGTCTAGGAAGGGGGTTTGATTGATCACCGCAGGGCTTTGCAAAGCTTCCCAAATCTCTCGAAAGTAGGTGTCAGTAGCATATTAATCTTTCCATGTGTCATAAGTAGCACAATGCACTTCTAGAATGGAAAGAAATGGAGTGGGAGGTCGAGTTAGCAAATCTTCCATTTTATTAGAAGTGTCTTTCTTGTATCTGATGACTAAGTGAAATTGCTGAATGTAGGAGGCCCATTTAAGGTGCCTTTGTTCCTGAATCTTCGATTGAGAGTTGATGAAAATCAAAGGTTGGTAGTCAGTATGCAGAATGGTTTCTTCACCCAACAAATGGGGTGTCCTCCCTATTTAATTATGGCACCAATAACATATTGTGAGGCGTCAAACTCAATATCAAAGGGTTGGGATAGGTCTGGAAAATGTAAAACAGGGGATGAGCAGAGGGCGTCTTTGAGATGAGTAATGTGAGTAGTTTCTTCTTTGTTCCAGCTGAATGTAGAAGAAGTATTTGAGAGTTTACGCAAAGGTCGAGAAAGATTTTAAAAAGAGGGAATGAACTTACGATAGAAATTGATGCCACCAAAAAATATTTTCAACTCCTTAGCTGAAGAAGGTAGAGGCCATTGTTTCAATGCTTGGATGCGAGGTGGATCTGGTTGAATACCCTTTGATCTGACCACAAAGCCAAGATAGGGGAGTGAAGTATGACCAAAATATGATTTCTTCTCTTTGACTTGCAACTTGTGTTCT
>SNQJ01S0188267.1:2731-17348 GCA_010110895.2 Picea sitchensis | reverse complement strand
GAGAGAGAGAGAGAGAGAGAGAGAGATAATAAAAATATATCTATAAATGCATGCAATTCATCAAATAATAAAAATTATATAAAATGTATATTTTCAATCGATAGAAATAGATTTATAAATGCATGTAATTTCATCAAAGATGAGTCTATGTAAATTATTTTAAAATATTGTCAAAATGAAACACGATGACAAATTATTTGGAAATGATGAATTTAATTAATAGGTTTATGCAGTCCAAACCACCACCATGTTTTTTAGGACAAAATAAAATTTGACATCAACTCATTAGAATACATGGACATGTCATACTTTACCTCCTAAAAATTTTAATTTTACATAATGTGCATGCATCCTATGACATTAGTGTTCTATGTAAATTCTACAATTACTAATATTCATTCTCATATTTTTTGTAATTGTGTAATGAAAATCATATTATTAATACATATATCTTATAAAATAGCTAATACAACTATCATGTGTACTACATAATTAATCTTAAGAGATCCTTAACTAAGTGATGCTTTCCATATTCCCTTTGTGAGCCTATTTGATATTATAGGGCCCTATGCATCATGAATAATCCACAAAGCATCAAATTTAAGGGCAAAGACATTATTTTTCACATGTAGGCCATATTAGCACCTAACACAATCCCTAGTGTGCAAGGATTATAATGGATAAGGTTCATTATAAATGTTCCCTTTGATTGTTTCAAACCCAATGCATGATGGCCCATGAATTCTACAATCATGCTTCATACCCTAAGACATTTGTTTTCATCCTTCAACCATGACTAGGGCCTTAAAACTCATCATTGGTGTGGAAAAACTCATATTGGTGCACATATCATCTTTTGACAAATAGGATACACTTTTGAAGGTTGTACTTTGTTATGCAACCATTTTAAATTAAATGTCACATTTAATAATGGGATTACTCCCTTAAAAACGATTCTCTATGAACATTTTACTCTCTAATGAAACCTTGAACTGCCATATATGCCCTATAGAGGGAATATATGGAATTTAAGTGGGATACTAGTGCCATCATGGATGTTTTTTGTACCAGGGTTCAATCTCAATCCATTAACCATGGTCCAATGAGGAAAACAAGGACCTTATGCCCTATGTGAACCTTCTAAGTATTATGGGCTAGGAACAAGGCCATGAACCACCACTTAAGTGCTATAAATAGGATTTTGGGCCTCTGAGTGGGAGATGAATGTCATTAGGAGTTTTTCACTCAAAGGATGATTTGGGGGACTTTATCATTGTATGGGTAGGAAGTCAAAGGACTTGGGACCTTAAATGAAACTCTTAGGCACTCTCGGGAGGTTTTTCACGTGAGGGATGGATCTTATAGAATTGACCATTGTAGAAGGAAAATGAGGGAATCGGGTTCTAAATGAATCTTCTTTGGCTCGTGAGCCATGGACAAGGCTAGAAAACCACCACATGAACCATCTAAATGGGATATTTGGCCCCCAAGTGAAATATAGGTACTATTATCGATTTTTCTAATTATGAATATCCTCATAAGGAAATGTAAGTATTTGATTTCGTTAGTGAAGAAATTAAATAATTTGTAAAGGCTAAAAGAATATTAAATTAGATTAATTTTATATTATTATTTAAAAATATAAAAATATTAAGAAAACTCAATAAATAAAATAAACAAAAGTCCATGTGTAGAAGTTTAGGGAGATTAGTCCCCATATTTGTTGTAATGATTGTAACATGCAACCAACCACTTTATAAAACAAATGTCTAATTAAGAAATACATTTACATTATTTCCATTGAAAATCCAAAAACACAATTACTCAATCATTTTTTCTTACACCCCAAGGGAACGTCTAAAGGTAGACCCAATGCATGGAATTTTTTACAAGTGGTTGGTGGTCTAAGAAAGTTATATTTTATTAACAACTTGTCACCAGGAGACAAAGTATGCATTGCATGCACAACAACAAATTTGGATGTGTCCTTTTCATAAAGAAATCTTTTTCATTGGAGTGTTCCTCAAAGGAATAATTTGCTCTAAATAATGAGGCCCTGCAACTATTTATGAAACATGTGATGTTCCCATGAGTTCATGGATGATTGTCGATATATAAAAGTTTTTTCCTGTTAAAATTTCCAGAAGCATAATCATGCATGCACATACTATACATGGAAATGTTATGTTTTTATTTGACAATATTCAAGTAATCAAACCAACTATAAAGAGGACCAAAAAAATGGCATAAGTGCCACTGATTGTTTGGGAGGAATGGATACATGTGAAAGGATAAACAACCCAAGATTTACAACATCTATTTTAGACTTAGAAATCATATAACTATTACCACAAAAAGAGAATTTGGTTCCAACATCAGGCAAAAGCATGGACGACAGCCAAGCTCCGTACAAAGATCTGTTGTAACAAGTTTGGTATTTACTTTACATATGGATAGGAAGAGGGAAGTCGTCACTACCATCCAACAATTGAATAGACTTTGGTGTGCACTTGGACATTTTTTCTCTTTGCTCATACAATTTCTTTTATCTCCTAGTAGTGATGTTTTGGGTAGTATTGATATCATACTTTGGATCACTATAAGAACTCTCTTTTGACTCAATAGAAGGAAACGAGATGGCCAATTTATAATGAAACATAGTTGATCTAGCTTCCAACTTTTCAAAAAAAGAGCATATGGAAGTGTTCCTATGTGTCTTTTCTATATCACCTTATGGATTATTAACTGCAGTGGGAGGTATTAGACCATCAACTTTGGGTAGTCGATTATTAATATAATGAGACATTGTGAAATGTCGAGGGTTCTTATTCAACCCTTTACATTTTGAACAACCACATACCATTGTCATGTCACAAAAGAGATCCAATTCACGGTGTAATACCATTGACTCAAGTTGCATGTTACTAGAAGATGGCATGTTACAATTGGCAAGATAAATAAACTACCCATTTTCATCAAACATGTGCATGTGGTATCTTTCTCCTGATAAGAGATTGTTGATTTTTTGCACTAGTGGAATATCTTTCTCATCCGAACTCGATCCCAATTTATGATCCTACAGAATTCAATGAACAAGTATTCAAATGTGCATGCATAAATGACATAAATTCAATCAGATAAATGAACTATAAATAAAATCTAGACTTACTTCAAATGGTGTGGGAGAAGTTGACAAACTTGCAACGATATGGAATGAAATGGAATCTTAAGTATTTTCCATTTGATATTATAACCTTCTTTTCCCTGCATTTGATCCAAAACCATCATCAATAAGTGCATGAATTTGATATCAAAATTTATCGGTGCTTATATTTATTTTATAACTCATCTTTGCATCTATATATATAGAATGCACTGGTGAAACACACTATGAAATGCACCAAACCATTACATTTGTTAGAACCTCCGCAAACCAAAGTATCCGTAAATTTTAATAGCAAAGGTTTTCATTTCTATTTTGTTCATAAAATTGGTATCTGTGCATTTTTTAGTATATAAACATTGGGGCACACTAATCAGTGAGGTGCACCAATTTGACGAAAAAAATAATTTTTAAATATATAGTTTAATAAGTGTTTTTACATACAAACTGAAAAAACATAGCGAAAAAAGAGAGGGAATTTCATTTTTCAAAACGTATTTGTTTATAAATTAAAACATTATTCATTATTTCATTTTTTCATTTTTTTGGCAGAATTTAGAGGGAATATTTGTGGAAGAGAGATTTACCACGAAATACTTTGGAGTGGTTGGATTTTTTTGAAGAGACAAATTTGGAAGGGATTTGTAGGGAAGAAATTTTGGGTATGTGATTTCATTCTATTGATCATTTCAATCTTTCCCTATTTGATTCAAACTATTTTCAATGCATGTTAAGAAAAATATAAGGGTTTCAACGTTACCTTCGGTATTGGAAGTTGTAGCTTTCTTGTTTTTTTTTTGTTCCCCTCTTTTTTTAAACAATAGATTTTTACATGGTTTATTTTTTTAAGCAATAAATTTTTATAGGGTTTAGTTAGTTGCATTTGGGGTGCTTAGTATTCATTGCAATGGTACCACTCATTGCATCAAATCCAAAACCATGTCAACACTATCATTGTCAATTATTTTTTCAAAAAAAAAATTCCGAAGTACGTAGTATGCACTATACAGGAAAATTGTCTCGGTGCGCACTGTACAGAGGTAACGAATTGGTTCTCACTTTATAGAAAAGCACACTGGGGTGCATATATCTTTGAAAAGCACCAATTATTCAAAAAAATAAATAGTATTGATTTTTTTATCATATGCGTACGGGTTAGAGATGCGCATTGATTAACAGTATGTACTGGTGTGAGTATATGTTTGACACCCCGGTGCGTTCTGTTTAATGACGTGCACCAAAATACTAGATTTTATAAAAATTTCATAATTTATATTTATGATGGTTCCTTATTTTTTTTATACAAGATGATTGATACAAGTTCAAAGAAAACAACTTATTGCAATGAGCGCAATGGTAGCTCATCCCAAGAAGAGAGGGAGGCTATTTCTTTAAGTTTTATTAAAAATTTAATCTATTTGAAATATTTGTAAGTTTAAATTAATGATGTGCATTAGTTAATGTGTGTCATGCAAAGAAAAAACTTGAACAAAATTGATAATATTGTTTGCAATTTGAGTACAAAAGAGTGTAAAATCTTTATGGAAATGTTGCAAAGAGAGGAAACAGGAGAATCGAAAGGTAATCAACAATAATTTTTTCTTTGACTTTTACTAAAATTGATTTTTTTAACACTAATCACTAACAAGTTTTAAACACATGATTTCACATTTTTTTAATGTTATGCAAGGACCGATAGTGAGGGAATGGAATCTCATCCTAAGAGGACAAAAATTGTTAAGGATGTAAATGATGATGATGCCTTGGCCATCAATTCATCTGGAGTGGTGCTTGAAGTTAATGAGAAGGGAAAATTGTTTTACAAAGCTTAGAAGTATATATTGGAAAGAATATATAGATGTAATTTTCACTTACAATACAAAAATCGATCCAGTGACTCCAAGAATCTGGTTATACATACACTACAAGAAGTGTTTCTAAATCTATGGTCAATGAGACTCATGAGACATGCAATAGCAAAAACTTACAATAAAAAAAAAGAATCATATAATTTAGGTATTATTACTAAAAATGTTTTTTCTATAATATATTCTAATAATTACCAAATTAATTTGTTTTTCTATATTTACTTTCATGTCCATTTAAAAAAAAAATATTGTTCTTTTTCGTTTTTCAGGAAGATTATGAAAATTCCAAGCGACAAACGAGTGGAAAGCCAATACATGTCAGTAGGGATGCCCAAAAAAGTGTACAAGGAGATAGTAAAATAAATTAACATAATTGCATCACATACCTCTGATGTAATTGTTGGGATGAATCACATAATTGTTGGGATGCATCACATAATTGTTGGGATGCATCCTCATAATTGTGTGATGCATCACATAATTGATGATGCATGAGAAATTAACACAATTGTTGGGATGCGTCACATAATTGCATCACATACCTCTGATGCAATTGTTGGGATGCATCATTCATTTATTCTTTTATGTACATCAAATTTATTTATCATATTAAATATTGATTTTCAATTGTTTTGTTGCATAAAAGAAAACAAAATGGAACCCAATCAGCACATAAGACAGGACAACAAGGAAGAAAAGGGTTAATTGCAAAGTTTGTGAGTATTGTATTTAAATAATTAATTTACACTAGTGAATGGATGTCTTCTAATAGGTGCTAGCATACAAAGAAAGGCCAACCAAACAATTGATCAACATTGGATTAACTAAGGGTTGTGAGTATATGTTGATTAATTGAACAATTTGTAAGTAGCTATGTTGTTTAACTTCCCTTGTTTTATAATTAGTGGAACAATAAGAAACCTTTATATTAATTATATCGACTATGTTTTGTCATGGTGTACTAAACATGCTAGAAACAAAGTATGGAGAGGAGCCAACATAAGATCTTTTTTTACACGACATGAGGCAAAGCTTTGAAATTATGTGTATGGTTTATGAATTACTCGTTGCTATGGTATGCTTTTTTATTTATGAAATCATGTATATTCTACTATATTATAAATGTAGATTTGCTTATTACACTTTATTTCTATGTTTGTAGATATAAGATGAGCAGTTGGAACGTCAAAAAGAAGTCGAGCAAGAAAACATATATTTAAATAACCAAAGTACAATATTGCCTAAAACTGATCAAGAAATGAGGGATGTACATAGCTCAAGCAATGAAAACAGTGCAAGTGATGAATGACAATCAAAACAATTGAATGTTACTGTAAGTTGTATGTTTTGTAATATTGGTCTGTAAAAATCAGGGATTTTGCTTAATGTAGTGAAAATAATGTCCCAATTGCATGAGGACACGTTACCAATAATTGTAACCATTACATATTGGTTCCATTTTTTATTATTGTGGACCTTTATGTTGTCCCATTTTTAATGACCATGGATCTCTTATTCCTATATAATAAAATGGGTTTGTTAGTTTATTGCATTATCAAATGTTGTAAAATGTTGTGTTGTTGATTAATTAATATGTGAATGATTAACATTGTTGCAAATAATTGATTAATTAATATGTGAATGATTCACATTGTTGCAAGTAACTGAGGTGTAATCTGTTGGATAAGGCATTAACGCAATCATTATATCAAAATGCAATAACAGAAATATAAAAAAACATTATTATTATAAAAAATATTTATAAAAAAAAAAATTAATTATAATATATACATATCGGTGCATTCTTATGAAGTCACAAAATGGTGCCTAAAATAATATAGAAATTGGTGCTTTTTAAAGGGTTATACGCATCGACGCATATTAAGCATATTGAAGTATCGATGCATATTAATTATACGTAAACACCAGTACATAAAACATGTGATAATATATCGTTTTAAAATTTTATAATGGGCATGTGATAAATACGCATCGGTTTTTTTAAATATAATAATATCACTGTTGCTTTAAATAAATTAAACACACCAATGCATTGAATAAAATAAACGCACTAGTGTTTTATATTTAATAAAATCATCGGTGCTTCAGAACAAAGGATGATGCAAACATCTCACCTCGAATATTCTAAATTTCAATACCTTTCGGTGTGTAGGGAAATATAGAAACCAGAACGTACTAGTTATACAAGTATCGGGACAAACATAAAATACAAGTGCATTGGTGTTGCATACAACAAAATGGGAATATAGGGCGTAATAACTATAACCTCCCTGTTGTGTTTTCTTCATAGGTATGCATCGGGGCAGTAATGTAATGGTGAATCAATACATTTGTGTCTTATGTACACACCGGGGCATTTCACGTAATGGTGCACCAATGTGTTTTCATTTTATGTACGCATCAACAATTTATATAAAGGCACACCGATGCATTTTTTGGTTGTATGTATGTTCTAGGGAATTTTATGTAAGGTCGTTCCTGTGCATTTTATTTTTAGATACACACCAGGGCATTATATTTAATGGTGCACCGATGAATTTTTACAATCAAAGTGTTATCACATAAAGTTGTCTAAGGGCCACAGGGCAACCCCATCATTTTCTTGCATGGGTATCAGTTTCGATTTCAAAGCACACCTTTCAGAGCAACCCACTTCAGGCTTGAAATAAAAGCATCGGGAAGATCATATCGACGGTGGGAAATATTGTGGAGGTGGGAAATATTGTGGAGGAGAAGATCTAGGTTGTCCAGACTCGAGGGACACGTGGCAACAGAAAAGAGACGTCGCGATTTTGAGAATCGAAGGTTTCATCATGGAGCACGATGCAAGTTCGCGAAACGTGAAATCCCAAATCCACGATTTCGTGAATCGGAGGTTTGACAGGAAGCAGCGCCCCGATTCCCCAAGAAGCGAAGTCCCAAAAACATTCGAGGACAAAGCCCCAAGTCATATCAGATGGGAGATGGTGCCTGCTAAGCCCCATCTTGCGATTTTGCAAATCATAGTTTTGTTGGGGGCAATGTGCAAGTTTCGCGCAGTGCAAACTCCTGAAATGTGAAATTGTGAAGCACTCAATGAGTGGGCCTAGGGTCATAGCCCGAGGTCGTATGCAAGCAAGGCCATAAAGAGGAGTAGGTGCCTATTGATCGGTTGGCGACTAGGGGTTTTTGAGGAGGCGATCGTGGTCATCGGATGCATAGCAAATCCAACCATCAATCTGAGGCAGGCCATTTCACGAGTTCGAGCATCGGGATATTTAGAAACGAGTGGAGTGAAGACTCTTGAAAGGTGAAGGGCCGAAACGTTGATAGTAGTTGCAGAAAAGAGGCTGCCATGTTCTCCAGGTGCCAAGTCAGTTTGTTCTCGTTCTGATCATGATGAAGCAGTTAATGAAAGTCGGGGAGGTAGTTGAAGAATCATCTCCCCCATGAATAAAGGGTCAGAGTCGTCTGACCATGAAGGAATATTGTCAGCTCTGGCAGTCTGAGCTTGCATGCACAAAGAAGACTGCATGCACAGCCTGACCAAGAGGACGTTGCATATAGACGAGAAGCTCGAGCATGCCTCTGCTTTTGTTTGCAAAATTTTGAGTATATGTATGGAGTTTTGTTATTTTGTAAAGAGGGGAGGGTTGAGCAGTGCTCCTGTATTGTAAACTTTTGATGAAGAACATTGGTTCTCTGGTTATGTATTTGTTTTCTGAGACTTCTTGATTAATCTAAGTCATCTTTCTTCTTCCATCTTATTTGCCTCTGATACTGAGAGAGTTCATGATTGACTGATTCACATGGATTGTTGTAACTATATTATGATGAATGTTTGATTATAGTGTTGTTATAATATCTTCCAGTTTCCTTGAAATTTTGAATTCAAGAGGATCTTGTGTTTGATTTTTTTCCTCCTTAGGTTGTTGGAAGACCTGATGTCCATACCATACCTCTACACTTTCACACCAAATTCTTCCTTCTATTCACCTTTACTCTAATTTACTGACTGAATTTGATACAAGACCTCAATCGCTTGGGGATTCCATCCCATATTTTATGAGTTGGAACGTTATTATCTCGATCCCTATCCATTTGACCCCCCTTAAAATTCATTTACATTTACTGTATAAACTGATGGGTACTGGGCTTACCTCCCCTGCAGTTAGGAGGTGAGTTCTAGTGCTAACATAAATGGTGTCGTTGTCAGGGATGGATTTGAGAAGACTGAAGAGATCCCTGGGAAGAACAACATAGATCTAACTCTTGATGGTAGACAAGAGAGGGATATAGAAAATTGGTTGTAATCATCTACTTGGTGAATCCACAATCAGAGACTCCACTGGGGAGGATCCTACTGACAAAAAGATAAAGGGAATGACTAGGTATCATCTTATGAGCTTTCTTCATGAACTTTTGTTATTATTTATCAGCTCATTTTTGTTTTTCCCTTCACATATAAAAAGGATCATATTTTTCTTTGTTTATTCGGTTGATCACTAGCCTTCCTTTATATATCCATCCTTGGAGGAAGAAGTCGTACTTTATGCTTGTGTTGTAGATGTTGATCCTATATCCTCAGCTCATCCTATTCATAAATATGAACTTCATACTGAGATCCCTCCTGGATTCGATCACCCTTGCATCCCTGAGGAGGTTGAAAATGATCCAAAACCTCCCCAAATCTCATCTCATCCTGTTGTTACTATTGTACCTTGCCATCAATGTGATTAGCCTCATATTCATCCCACTAGTTTTCAAACCATAATCAGAGACAGATTGTTTAAACCTTTAAAGCTTCCATATCATCTTCATCCTTATCCTCCTGATTTCTTTAAATATCTTCCTCATTTTTCTGGGAAAGATCATGTTACAGCTGAGAGGAATGTGGAGGATTTTGAGAACTTTGTTGGTCAATTTGAGATTGCTCATGATGATGTTTCCATGATATTTTTCTCAAATTCGTTGTTTGGAGATGTTATTGTGTGGTTTAAATGTTTGGGAACTGACTCCATTGGTTCCTGGGTTGAATTATGCAATGCATTTTTGAAGTGGTGGGGTGAGAACAAGTCCCTTGATYAGTACTGGRATGATTTTAATGCCTTGAGGAGAGGGGAAGAGGAAACCTTGGTTGTCTTCAATAGGAGGTTTTACCATGTGTATCATAATATGCTTGTAGAGATCAGACCCAGAGAGACTGCTTCCATGGTGTACTATGTCATGGCTCAGCATTCAGAGCTTATCCTTCACCTGAGAGAAAGGAAATCAACATATTTATCTCAGTTATTCATGGATGTTGGGGAAGTGGAGGAGAACCTCTGAGCTTGTGGCAGGATTCAAAGTCAGTATCATCTTAACTATGAGCGGAAGAAAAATTTTACCTGTTGTCCCTATGAAGAAAAGACTGTGGATAATTTTTTCTTTGACGCAGGTATCCATAAGCAGCCATGTCTTGATGAAAATCATGGGTATGAACAGCTAGGAGCAGCAGTTACTACTGTTCCTTAAATAGATATTTTTAACAATTATTTTCCTGATAAAATTATTGATTTAAAGGTTGATCATAGATATGAAAGACAACCCTTTTTTGATGAATATCCTAGTGATGATGAGTAGCAAGCTTATCTTATAGTTGATCACTATGAAGACAGTAAGGATGATTATGAGGTTGGCCTTGTCACAGAAGACATAAAATTTGACCAAGACCAGCCCTTAGTTGAGGCACATGAAGAGGTAATTTATACATAGCCTGAAGTAAATCCACAGTCATCAATGGATCAACAGCCACCTACATCTAGCCTTCTTCCACTTGTACCTATAGTTCACAGTAAGCATCTTTTGGACCCACAGATGCTTGTGGTTGTCTTTCAATCACGTGTGCATGTAGGGAACATCAAGCAAGTTGTTAGCAACTTTGAAAAAGTGAAGGTAACCTTTCATAAGTTAATCATGTGTTGCCTTCAGTTTAATGACCCTATCAATGAGTACATAAAGTTACACTTTTCAAATACTTTGGAGCAGGTAGGATTGATCTTTTTATCAGCATTTGAAGGTAACATGGGTGATCATAAAAATGAAATTATCTAGCTATCACACTTTACTTTTTTCTTATGGATCATTTGCAGTGAAGCAAAGGATTCATTGGTTAAGCAGTTTGAATGGCTATAGTGGAAGTTTCCCTTCACCTAGCCCATTGTAAAATTCAGTTAGTTTAGGTTTTGTACATAAATAAGCTCTTTCTGGAGCATGTGTGTTTGTTTTCCTTTTTATAAGTAGAATGGTGTACATGTAGGCCTTCGGCGAAATGTTTTGATCTCGACTCCATAACCCAATTCATAAGGCGAATGGAACTGCTTGTTCTTGGCAGCTCATAGGGAGCATGCCATCCCCTATGGAGCCAAATGTTATCACATAAATTTTTCTAAGGGATGCAGGGTGACCCCAACCTTTTCTTGCGTGGGTATCAGTTTTGATTTCAAAGTGCACATTTCAGAGCAACCTACTTCGGGCTCGAAATGCAAGCATCAGGAATATCAGATCGATGGTGGGAAATATTGCGGACGAGAAGATATGGGTCGTCCAAACTGGAGGGGCACGTGGAAACAGATAAGAGACATCATGATTTCTCAAGTTGGAGGTTTCAGCATGGATCACGGTGCAAGTTTGTGAAAAGAAAAATCTCGAATTTTCGATTTCGTGAATCGAAGGTTTGACAGGAATCAGCGCCCCAATTCCTCAAGAAGTGAAGTCCTGAAAACATTAAGGGACAGAGACCTGGGTCATATCAGACGAGAGCTAGCGCTCTCTAAGCCCCAGCTCATGATTTCACAAATCGAAGTATCATTGGGGGCAATGCGCAAGTTTCGCGCAGCTCAAAATCCCGAATGTGAAATCGTGAAGCGCTCGAGGAGTCGGCTCGGGGTCATGGTCCGGGGTCGTATGGAAGCGAGGCCACAAAGAGGATCATGCACTTTTTGATCAGTTGGTGACTGAGGGTTTTCGAGGAGGCGATCATGGACGTCGGATGCATAGCAGATCCGACCGTCAATCTGAGGGAGGCCATTTCACGAGTTCGAGCATCAGGATATTTGGAATCGAGTGGAGTGGAGACTCCCGAAAGGAGAAGGGTTGAAACACCGATGGTAGCCACAGAAATGAGGTCGCCATGTTCTCTAGGTTCCAAGTGAGCTCGGTCTCGTTCTGATCCCAATGAAACATTTAATGAAATTCGGGGAGGTAGTTGAACCATCGTCTCCCCCATGAATGGAGGGTCAAAGTTGTCTAACCGTGAAGGTAGATTGTCAACTCTAGCAGTTTGAGCTTGTGTGCGCAGAGAAGATTGGATGCACAGTCTGATCGAGAGGACACTGCGTATGGACGAGAAGCTCAAGCACACCTCTGTTATTGTTTGCGAGATTTTGAGTATATGTATGGAGTTCTATTATTTTGTAAAGGGGGGAGGGTTGAGCAGTGCTCCCGTATTGTAAATTTTTTATGAAGAACACTGTCTCTCTGGTTATGTATTTGTTTTTTGAGACTTCTTGATTAATCTAAGTCAGCTTTCTTCTTCCATATTATTTTCCACTGATACTGAGAGAGTTCATGATTGACTGATTCACATGGATTGTTATAACTGTATTATGATGAATGTTTTATTATAGTGTTGTTATATTGTCTTCCAATTTCCTTGAAAATTTGAATTCAAGAGGATCTTGTGTTTGAGTTTTTTCCTCCTTAGGTTGCTGGAAGACCTGATATCCATAGCAGACCTCTACACTTTCTCACCAAAGTCTTCCTCATATTCACCTTTACTCTAAATTACTGACTGAAGTTGATATAACACCTCAATTGCTTGTGCATGTCATCCCAAATTTTCTGAGTTGGAACGTTATTATCTCAAGCCCTATCCATTTGACCCCCTTAAAATTCATTTACATTTATTGTATAAACTAATGGGTACTAGGCTTACCTCTCCTGCAGTCAAGAGGTGACTTCTAGTGCTAACACAAAGCACCAAAAATAAAATAAATAAAAGACCTACTAGAACCTCTGTCCACCCAAATTTTTGTACTTATATGGAACATCCATTAAAAGATCTGTGGTCAATAGAGGAGGTTGTAGATGAGGTTTTTGTGGAAATTTTTCCAATTTTTGTAACACTAAAAACCTCTGCAAAAACCTTTGCTAGAAAGTTTTCTCCTTGTAGTGATGTATCCATTCCTCCCAAACAATCAATAGCAATTATGCCATGTTTTGGTCCTCTTTATAATCGATATAATTACTTGAATATTGTTAAATACAAACATAGCATTTCCTAGTACAGTTAATAGAAAAAACATGTTATATATTGATGGTCATCCATGAACTCATGGGAACATTGTAGAGTTCATAAATAGTTGTAGCTTCTCATTATTTAGTGCAAATTGTTCCTTTGAGGAACACTGCAATTAAAAAGAGTTATTTATGAAAATAAAGGCATCCATATTTGGTGGTGTGGATGCAATATGTAGTTTGTCTCCTGGAAACAAGTTGTTAATAAACTATAACTTTCGTAGACCACCAAATGCTCATAAAAAACGCCTTGCATTGGGCCTAAGTTTAGACGTTCCCTTGTGGCGTAAGAAATATATGATTGAGTAATTGTATTTTTGGATTTTCAATGGAACTAATGTAAACGTTTTTCTTAATTTGAAATTCGATTTATAAATTGGTTGGTTGCATTTTTATTATTGGGAGAGAAAAATTCCATGTTTTTAATAAATGTTTGGTATAATGTTTGAACATACTAAATGCATTTTGCTACTAATATTAGCAATGTAATGTTCAATAATATTACAATTAGGATTCTAAAGATGAGTGACTTGTCTACTATCTACCGTTGCACCCCACTACAATGTCAATTAAAGATCTTGCTATTAAATGAGCACAATTCAAAGAGGAAGCATACCAAGCATGGTTGATTCAACCACCTATTCAATTCTCACTACATCCTAAGTCACCAATTAAAAACTTCTACAGTAGAACTAGTTCTTCACATGTTGGGGATGAAGTCTATGATGTAGAGGTTGGTATGGATGATTTCTTATGGGATACACAAGTATTGGAGGGAATGTTGTTACATGCATTCTAGAAAAATGAACTGGAGGATGATGCTAATATCGTCAATACCTTCTTTGAAAGCCTAAAATCTGATTCCACCACCTCTCTCTTTGGATAGAGTTCAAGGTCTTTTATAACCCTAAATTTCACCACACATGCTTACCTGGCATCAGGCCAACTCATATCCCTTCTTTGCCAAAGCACTGCTGAACAACTCTTTCAAAATCCTCTTTTATAAAGGCCCACATGCCCTAATCCATTACTGCACACGTGTACACGCTGGCTTACCCAAAACAGCTCGTGTGGACCGACAAAAGCATGAAAAAAGGAAAGTTGTCGACGGAAAAAAAAAACTATGGGTGACTTAACTAAAACTCTCGGCCATGCATGGCCGAGGATTCATCCAAATACCTATCTCCTTCTAGCCTATAAAAGAAGGGGTAGGGGTACCATTTGGAAGAAGGAAAAATATAGCAAAGAA
>SNQJ01S0188266.1:2693-18362 GCA_010110895.2 Picea sitchensis | reverse complement strand
CCAAGTGCATGCAATTAAAATTGTTGAGTTGAGTCGTGACGGGGGTTCCTCCTCCATTCTACCATCGACTATTTGAACCGTGAATCTCGTCTGACCTCTGCAAGCATACCCTCACGCAACTCTGAAACCCAAAGTCCTGTGTTGATTTCTGGAGGAGCCGATGCACCCTCTATCAAACCATCGAGTCTGTGTTCAACCTCTGGGTGGATTTCTTATCATGCATCCCTGAAAACCAGAACCGTGATTTTGTTCTGTATGGCTGGTTGGGAAAACTGAATGTCTCGTAATTGCTAATGCCTGGTTGGGCTGAAGCGTCTGTCTATCACCTATTTTGGGAAACCGTGTCTGTTGACCCAACTGATTGTGGTGGCCACACAGTTCTTGACTGGGTGTGGTTACTGTTGTTGTACGTTTGTTGTTGAGCCTTGTGGTGGTGTTCTAATTGTACTGGAACCGAGATTAAGGAAATCGGTTGTATGACATGTGTGTAACCTCTCTCCAGGTGAGGGAGGTGATTATTTTTTAATAGGCATGCTTTACCAAGCCTATGAGAGACTCCCTCCAGGTGAGGGAGTGCGCGGAGGAGGGAGGGAGCTCCTGGAAGGAACCTTGTAGCTGCCACAGAGTTCAGAGATTTCTGGTCCGGTCTGTTGCTAATGCCCAAGGCAAGGGAGGTTAGCAGCTGAAGGATTGTCTAGGTGACAAAGAAGGTGTATACTCCTAGGGTGGCATAGGCATGTGGGGAAGGAGAGTCTGTGGGCAGTGGGCATAAGTTGTTTTTGGGAGAGAATCCTCCTTCTTTTACGTGTATTCTTCCTGTAAACCTTGCCTAGCCTAGGAATCCCTACACGATGGAGCTTAGTCCAAGCTCGGGGGTGACCTACTACTGAGAGTGATGAGAAGCACGGTCTAAGGCTGGGAGGTTCGTGGAAGGTCTACATGCAGTTGGTGGTGTGTGACAGTTTCAAAGATAAGTGTCACTATGTTTTGTAATTCTGTAATTAATTAAGTATGCATGTCTTTGATTCTAGCAATGTTTTCATGTATTCTGCTTTATTCATGAATTATTTTTAATGCCGTGGATTATGTATGCTAATGGTATTAATGTGCTTACACTGTGTTTAACTGTAATTAAGCAATTGAATTTCATAAGAATGCATAATATGTTATAGTAGTGTTTTCCACGTAGTAATGTTGGCCCGACCATGGGGTTGATGGTCGGGGACGTTACAGTAGTGCCTTGTAGTTGATGTGAGCTAATATTCTATGCCAAATTTCACATGAGTTTTCAATGGTGCGGGTCATGGCAGCTTCTGAGTGACCCTTTAGTTTATACAAGCCATTTTCTTCACTTCCAATGATGATTGCTTCATTTAAGGTTTCTCCTTTAGCCCACATAAGAACTTCTCCATCTATAAAGGAAAATCTGAAGCCTTTCTTTTCTAAAGCTGAAATGGAGAGTAGGTTCTTATTCAAACCTAGTACATATAGTATGTCCTTCATCCTCAATGAATTCCCTGAATTCAATTTGTAGTTTAATTCTCCCACTCCCTTGATGGGATATTGGTAATCATATCCAAGTGTCACTTTCTGAGAAAAATTCTTTTCTGAAATACAAGAGAGGATATCCCTTTGTCCCGTCATGTGCTTGGATGCGCCACTATCAATGAGCCAAGTGTCCTCTCTAGTTTTTACCGATCCTGAGAGGGCTGATATTAAGACATGATCTTTAATATGCTCTCTTATCATCTTTGTGGGTGGCTCTTCATCTTCGAATACATGGGCATTGTGCCTCTTATGTTTTCTCTTGTATTCTTCTCGTCTGGCTGGACACAATTTCGCAATGTGTCCCATCTTATCACAATGGTAGCATTGTACATATGAGTAATCTCTTTCCTTTCGTTGTCCTTTCTTCTGAAATCTCCTTGGATGAGATTCTTTATTATTGAATTTGTTTGGCGGCTGAGGATCTTTATGAGTCTCCTTTTGGAAGTAGGGTTTCTTCCTTCCTCTTTTGGTGTGAGTAGCTAGGGATTGATCATCATCTCTTTCTATTAGCGTTTCACAATTAGCTACTCTTGTTTCTTCTTGGATGCATTCTTCCCATAGACTATCAAACTTCGATTTCTCCGTTCTGTCACATATCGTTTGGATGAATGCATCCCAAGGACTTGTGAGACCATTTAGAGCCATCATTACGAGTTCGTCTTTGTCTTTGGTATCTCCAATCACTTCTAATTGTTCTTTGAATTTTGATATTCTGGAGAAATATTCCTGAATTGTTTCTCCTTTCTGCATCCTTGTATTCTTCAGTTAAGTTCTTAGATTCATCTTTCGGTTTATGTTCTTTCCTTCATACAGTCTGGTAAAGGCATCAAACATTTCTTTCAGAGTCTTCTTAGATGACACATCAGGAATCATGTGGTCTTTGATTGAATCTGCAATGATTCTTTTGGCCCTGATTGTGTCCTTTTGATGCTTGGCTTTTTCTGCAGCATTGTCGGGTTCCGTAATTTATCCTTTGACGAATTTTGCTAGGTCATTGTCTTCAAGAATGAGTGCAATCTTATACTTCTAGGCACAAAAGTTTTCCACACCTTCCAGCTTGTCAACAAGCTTAGTGCTTGTAGACATATTTTACTTAGATCTAGGAAAATGACTGAAAAATGAAAATGTTCAAAATCAAATTCTGATCTTACCAGGAGGTGCTCTTGGATGAGGTGAGTAGCCTGGTGTGTTTGGTTCTCAGAAAATCCAACTTTTTCTCCTACAAACTTGATCTGTGGATTTCTGGACTGGTGCTTCTGGTTTTCTGGTACCTATGGTACTTCTGGTACACTAGTTTTCTGGTACTTCTGGTACTTTGTGGAACTATAGTTTCACTTTCCGAGAGATCTAGCCACTGAAAAGGTGCGCTGAGAGTGCCAAAGTAATCCTTGGGGGAGGGCACACTTTTCTAGCTGGTTTTAGGGCTGAAAATCTTCACCATCAAAAATCCCTAATTTGCATGTACGACAACAATGACATTTTTCACTCTTGTGAAAGATGCTTCCTTCATCTTGGCTCTGATACCATGTTAATGTTTAAGCCATTATTATAGTTATTTGCATTTCAATAGATAACAACAACATTAGACAAGATCACTGATAAATACACAATCACAAGATACACAACATTTATCCTGGGAAACCCTCTAGGGGAAGAAAACCCAGTAAAAATTCCTTATTATAGATAGTCAATACTATTCCAAGAGATAGATTTAGATAATACATAAGATCCTCTCCCAAAGATGCACCACTCTCTCTCTCTCTCTCTCTCTCTCTCTCTTATCCAACTGCAATTCTGAAACTTGTCTCTCAATGAGAAAGTGAGGTGTGTGTCTAAGTGAGGCGCTAGCCTCCTTATTTATACAAATCTGGCACGTGTGAACTGTCTCTTCACTAGCAGGGATGACTTCTCAAACTGGGTGGTTATAAGCACCTTTATTATATTTCGGGGCCTCTTAAATATGTTCTGGGGCTGAATTCTTCTTTTGCCTATTACAATTACATTATGACAAATCCGAAAAAGGGGATTTGGTCCTTTTACAATAGCCAACATGATCAATCCACCATGGGGATTGATCCAATGAATAATATATCAAATAATAATAAGAATACACTTTGCAGTTACATTATTTCAACACACCTCCTAGCCCGACCATGAGTCCATAAAGGGGAAAATGGATGATCCTCCTTAGCTATAGTCACCATGCACATATCAGAAAAATCCTTTCCCTCACACTAACAATGCACATAACAACGAATAGTTTATGTTTCCCAACATACTAAGCATCGTTCTTCCTCCTCCATATGTTGTTAAAATATGCATCCTTGTGCCTAGGTATTTCTTTCCCTCCTTGGGGAAATTCATACCTTTACAAATCCCTGATTTTTAGGGGCTGTTAGTGGTCAAATTCCACATCTGCCACTTGTAACAATCAACCTTGAGGTTACTAAAACCTGTTCCCCACTCATGGAGTCATGGTCAACTATTTTTAACCTGGATGTTCCATTTGTCTTCCAACATTTAATTTATTAAAAGTTTGTATTACACATGTGTCAAAATAAAAGAGGATAGTTGGGAAAGTCAAATTTTTGCCCAAAAGTCATCAAATAATTAATTACAACATCAAAATTTCAAATTCGTATTTTCCATAAATGGCAAATAATTTCAAAATATGAATTTTTCGAACACGAAAGTTTATTTCAAGGTTCACTTAGAATTTAATATTCTAAAATTTGAGGATATTACATCGTCTCCCCCTTAAGTACAACACTATCCTCAATGTTCATTCCTCTCTCGGAATAGGGTTGGATAAGATTTCCACAAATATTCCTCCAATTCCCAAGTGGCCTCCTCAGGGATAAAGTGCTTCCAGTGTAATTTTACCTGGGCAATGGCTCTGTTCCGTATTAATGTTTATTTCTTGTCCAGAATGTGTAGAGGTTCCGCTTGGAACTCGCCTTCTGGTTCCACCTGCATCATGTTCCAATCAATGATGTGAGTAGGATCATGAATATACCTTTTTAATAAGGAAACATGAAAAACGTTATGGACTTTTAAGTTTGCAGAAAGTGCTAGTTGATACGCCACGAGTCCGATTCGAGTTAAAATATCGAAGGGACCACAAAACCTGGGCGTGAACTTTGAACAATTTCCTAGCTTTAGCGAGCTCATCCTTGCTTTGACTTTCAAATACACATGGTCCCCAATTTGAAATTCTTGGTGTCTCTTTTTTAAATCTCCATAGCTTTTCTGTCAGTTTTGGGCCTCCTTTGAATTACGTTGTACCCTTTTTACCATTTTCTCCATTTCCTGGAGCATTTCTAGTCCCATCATAAGTTTTTCAACTCAATTATCCCAGCTAATCGGGGTTGTGCATTTCCTTCTGTATAATGCTTCGAAGGGACTCATCTTGGCTGATGTATGATAGCCATTATTGTAAGCAAATTCAACTAAGTGTAGGTACTCCTCCCACTTAGTTGGTTTTGTTCTTACATACATTCGTAACATGTCTTCCACAATCTGATTCGTTCGTTCAATTTGCCCATCCATTTGTGGATGGTAGCTTGTGTTGAAATTCAGGTTAGTATCCAATCCTACAAATAATTCCTTCCAAAACGTTGACGTAATTTTGACATCTCTATTGGAGATCACCATCTTAGGAATTCCATGCAATCTAAATATTTCTTTCATAAAAATTTCAGCAATATTAATTGCTTTATAAGTTTATTTCACAGGTATAAAATATGTAGATTTGCTAAGTTTATCAATCACTACCATAATCAAGTCATTTTTCTTTTGAGTCTTAGGCAAACCTATGATGAATTCCAACGAGGTAATATCCCACTTCCATTCTGGTATAGGTAGAGGTTGTAGCAGACCAGCTGGATGTTGATGTTCAACCTTTAGCTGTTGACAATTTAAGCATTTATATAAATATTCAGATGTTTCACTCTTCATGTTAGGCCAATAAAACAATTTTCTTAAAGCTGTTATCATTTTTTGGTATCCCAGATGACCAAAATATGGCTTTTTCTGCAATTCATCGAGAATTGTTGATTTTAAATCAGTAGAATTAGGTACATACAACTTGTTTTTGAACCTTAGCAGTCCATTTTGATCTAAACTCAGATCTGTTTTGTTCAGTTTTTCTTCATTTTCTTGCAATTTTCTTGTTGTTTTGATGTACTTTTCATCATTATTGCTTGCATATTTTATTCATTGTTCGATGTTGTTTCCTTCTTTTCTAACACTTATCTCATAAAGTCCGTTAGTCCTCCAATGTAGAGCATATGCAACTTTTTTTTCTTTACCTTTGATGTGTCGTACCTCGAAATCAAATTCACTTAAAAAGGCCATCCATCTTGCTTGCCTTGCATTGAGATCTCATTGACTGAATAAAAAATTTACACTACTGTTGTCGGTTAGTAATAGAAACCTTCTCCCCATTAAATAATGTCGCCAAATTTTCAGAGCATGAATTACGACTGATAATTCCAAATCATGTGTAACGTAATTATGTTCATGTTCTTTCATTTTACGTGATTCGTAACATATGACATGTCCATCTTGTGTTATAACACCTCTAAATCCTTCTTTGCTTGCATCCACACAAACTGTAAAATATTTATCGGGATTCGCTACCCTTAGGATAGGTGTTGTAGTTAACAGTCTTTTTAATTTATCAAAGTTGTCTTGACACTTTTGTGACCAAGTAAATCTTATTCCCTTTTTCTGTAGGTATGTAATCAGATACGCGATCTTAGAAAACCCTTCGATTAATCTTCGATAATAACTGGTAATTCCCATGAATGATCCGATGTCTGCTACATCCTTAGGGATAGGCCATTCCATAATGGATTTTATTTTTCTGTATCAACTGCAATACCATATTTGGATATCACGTGTCCTAGGTACTGTATCATTCTTTGGTAGAAGTCGTACTTATCAAACTTCACATACAACTTATGTTTCCTTAAGGTCTGCAATACTATTTTCATATGTTATTCATGTTCTTCTTTTGTTTTTGAGTAAACTATAATATCATCGATAAACACCAACACAAATTTATCCAGATATTGACTGAATATACTATTCATAAAATACATAAAGGTTGTTGGTGCATTAGTAAGACCGAACGGAATTACGACAAACTCATAATGTATGTAACGTGTTCTAAATGTTGTTTTATTTATATCTTCGCCTGTTATTTTGACTTGGTAATAACCAGACCTTAAATCTAACTTAGAGAAGATCATTGCTCCTCCAACTTGGTCAAACAGGTTGTCAATTCTGGGGATACTTATTCTTGATCGTCATCTTATTTAGTTGTCGATAGTCATGCACAGTCTCAAGGTCCCATCTTTCTTTTTAACAAAGAGCACTGGTGCTTCCCAAGGTGAGACACTTGGTCTGATATATTCTTTATCTAGCAGTTCTTGCAACTGAATTTTTAGTTACGTTAATTTGGGTAGACTCATTCTATAAGGTGCCTTAGATATTGGCGAATATCCAGGTAGTAGATCGATGAAGAAATCTTTCTCTCTTATTGGAGGTAGTTCTGGTATTTCATCCACAAATACATCTCTAAACCCATGTAATACTGCAAAGTCCTCTAAACTAATTTTTTTTTTTTTTTTTTTTTTTTCGCTTTTCTAACAGATTAGTTACCTGAACATCATAAGCTTGGCAACCTTTTCTCATACATTTCTTAAACTGCATGGCTGATATCTCCCTAACCGAAACTGGTTTTTTGATTCCTTGTATCGTCCTAACTGTGTTGTTTTCATCTTTGTAAATAAGTTACTTTTCGTAACAGTTTAATATTACTTTATGTTTCTCTAACCAATCCATTCCAATGATTAAATTGTAAGATACCAAAGGTAAATTGTTCAGATCTAACTTTGTAATTTGACCGTCTATGTTGAGTTCACATTCCGGAATAAAGTATGTTACCTTTATCTTGGTCCCCGTTGCTAACTTTACTAACCAATACTTTTCATGCTTTACTTTCTTGAGCTTGTTTAATTCAACTGAACTAGGAGTAACATAACTCAGACTAGCTCCTGGGTTAATTAATATGGAAATGCGGTTATCATGAATTTTACCTTCAACCTCCATGATAGTCGATTGATGATCTTCTTTCCTGCCATCCACAACTACATTAATTATGTGCATGCTTCTACCCATATCTCCTACTATCGAAGCTTCTTGCAGGTTATGGACTAAAGTTCTTGTCGTGGAAATTAAGCGTTGAAAATTTCTCCTCAAGTGAGGTTCTCCACACTCCCAACACTTCAATGGTTCTTTGGGGTTGTCCCCAACTTTCTTGACTCCCAGGTTAACTGGTCTACCTCCCCCTTGAGCGCTCTAGGTGTTTGAATGATAGTTCTTCTTTTGCAATTTTTTTTTCTATATTACGGAAATGGGTTGGTTGGAAGCCTTTCTTTCGTTGATTCATTCTGTCCTGTTTCTTGTCCTTCCATGCCTTGAGAATTTCATACCTTTGTTTGTACCGATCATAGCACTTCTGAGATTTTCTAAACACTTCATCTAAAGACTTGGGATTGTCAAATTCAATTTTTTCTTTGTACGACTATGGTAGACAACTTAAGAATCGTTGTATCTTTACTTTGTCTTCCTTGATGTATGGTAGAAATCTCAATAGTTCTAGAAATTTATTTATCAGACCGTCCATGGTCATTTTCCCGAGTCTTAGCTCATAGAATTCCTTAGTTTTTCTTTTGTAATAGCATTCTGACAAATATTGCTTCTTGAAATATTTTTTAAAATTTGACCATTCCATTTGTTTCTCTTTCAATCCATTAGCCACTTTCTGGTCTTTCCACGAGATACTTGTTTTTCCCTTCAATTTGTAAATAACCATTCTGACTTTCATATTACTAGAGTAGTTGTAAATATGGAAGTATTTCTTATATCTAGTAGCCATTCTTCAGCCGATTCACCCGTCCTTGATTCTACATCAAAGGTGGACGGTTTTATTTTCTTGAATTCACCTTCTAGGTGATCTACTTGTTTTCTTTTTCTTCCCGTAGTTGTTTTGTTTCCTTTCATCTGTGTGTCTTCAGAAGAACTATCCTCATTTTTTGTTTCATGACTAGAGTGTTTAGAGGACCTTTTTTTGACTTCTTCCTCTTTGTCATTGTTCTTTGGTCTCCTCTTGGTTACTATAATGTGTAGAAACATTTCATTTATTTCTAACCGGTCTTCTTGTGCCTTTTTCAGCTTTTCGTTATCTACTTTAAACACTTGTAATTCCATGATAAGGTTCTTCATTATTTCCAAAACCTGGGTGGTTGAAATTCCTTTGATGTTATGCCCTGGTTATTTAAGAAGTCCTTGATTTGGATTCTCTTTAGGTCTGATTTCTTGTTCATTCTGTGCTGACATTATCACAACAGACCAACAATTTTTCTGTTTGTAACAGTAAACATATTTGTTAGTTTTTCTTCAACAGAAATAAAAGAATAATAACAATTTTTTCCTTGCCGTGAGGTCTAAGTGATGTAACCTTCAGCTCTGATACCATATGTAATGTACCCCAAATTTCTCAAATATATTTTTTTTTGTTAGGGGCCATTAACGTCCCTTGAATCCCCAAAAATGCTTGCGACATAGAGATAATCCATTATATATATCTTATTCCTTTACTGTATGCATAACAATTTTACTTCTTGTCATTATCCATCTTAAAGGCCGAAGGAGATTTAAATTCCACTTGTATGTTATTGTTATATTTCATTATAGCGTCGTTATTGGATTATAATCACACACTTATTTGTATTGAAGAGTTTTGTGACCATGATTGTCATAGCCCTTAGAGTAACCACTAATTCTATGTCAAGACATGCTATCCACATTAGATCACGTAGTAGACTATGTTATACAAGATATGGGTGCTCTAAATCATGGACACATGCTCAACACATATCGACATAGTGTTGAGATAGGAGGCATAAGTTCTAAGTGCTAGGATTTAATTTTTACCCATAATAACGTGTTGTTTTATCATAGCGCAATGAAAATATATTTATACATAACATATTGTTTTCTCATAGCGCATCAAACATATACTTATACAGAACATAGTAACCCTGCCTGAATATAAACATAATTTTCTCGTTCCAGGGTTAGCGCTAGGATTAAACATGACTCAACAATTAAGTGGTTCAAAAACCATTTTATGGTGGATGAAAGCTCAGGTCTGAGCCTACTCTGTGCTAGCATGTATAATTTTACTCCTGGCCTGGTCCATTAATGGTGAAGCCTGTCCTGTACCTTCCAGAACTGACACTTAGGAGAAAACGCCCAACGTAGGCTCACAACCTCCCTCAACTTCACATGGTAGTGGTATGGGGTGTACCATCCGCTATTACTCCTCTAGTGAGGACCTCGAGGTAATACTTTTTCTTTGTTCTTGCCCCTTTGGTCTGTAACAAAAGATACCTCTGTGTTGTATACGACCGATGATTTGGTAAGGCTCAACTCTGGTGAGCGATGGCCTCTATGCAGTATACAACCAGTGATTTGGTAAGGATAGACCCTGGTGAGCGATGGCCTCTATGCAGTATACAACCAGTGATTTGGTAAGGATAGACCCTGGTGAGCGATGGCCTCTGCGATGTATATGACCGGTGATTTGGTAAGGCTCGGATCTGGTGAGCAATGGCCTCTGCGCTGTATACAATCGATGATTTGGTAAGTCTCGGCTCTGGTGAGCAATGGAAGGAGGAAACACACATACAGGGTTGTCTATGCGCAAGGGTAAGTAAACGTTTTGGTTCTTATGTTCTCTATGAGGCGTATCTCGTGAATGCATTCTCTGTCTAGTGGAATGTAAAATAAATCGAGAGGTTCCATGTACAGACCTCATGTTTTCTTTTTCTTTGTTTGAGGGTTGATAGTTGCACCTCTGTATGCGTATTCTTCCCAAGATTCCACCGGGTTTATGGTTCCTTTATAAGTTAGGTGAAACACCCTTATTTTTAATGTTTGGGTTTGAGGGTTATTGCATTTTCTCTCGGTTGGTTTTCAGTCTTCAAGCCTATAGTCGTTGCAGTCCCTTCCCAGTTAGACTGTGGTCTGAATCATTAATATAAAATTGAACCCTCTGGTCTTTATCATTTTCTTTTATTCATCGTTCATTTCACTAGTATTCTTACACTCTGGAAGTCGTCCAAATATCTCAAAGCTTATTGATTTTATTTAGACTTGACTATTTAAAACTCTGTAGGAAAATTTCGTATTTACATTCTGTACCTGTATGGAAATATTAATAGGATTTTATTCATTTGAAACAATTTTTTTTTGTATCCTCTGGTTATAAAACCATTTCTTTGCTAGGAAGAATTGTGGTTTGTCTCGCGGCCACCTCGACAACATCCTTCACTTGATCTCTTGTCTGATGCAGTTATAATATTAAGCTATTTACGAAAGGCCTTGCCTGTGTCGATCCCTCTGTGCTAGAAAAAGATAGGGTATCCTTGTTTAATCAACTGTTGAATGTATGCGGAACAAAATTCGCAGGGTTCGAACACGTTTTTTTGCATAGTTAGACTTTAACCTACGGATTTGGTTCTTACTGTAAATTTATATGCACTCAGACTTTCATATTTTACCTTTTTGTAATGTTGTTTATATTTAATGATCCATCTATTGTGAATATACTCAAGTCACATCTTTTTCACCTCTACGAATGCTTATTAGTTTAATAATTATTCACTGTGATTGTTACCCCAAATCGGAAATTCCAACTGTGTGATTTCGGGAATTAAAATGGTAGTTCTTGTTTGATAGTTGACCTTACCACAATCGAATCCTTTCGATTATTTGGTCCTCTGTACATATTTTGGGCATTACTATTATGTGCTTCCTGTTTGATTAATCTATGCATGGTCTATTTCGATGATAATTTCTTTCAATTCTTTACTTACTGTCGCTTCCTCTATTTTATAAGTGAAAGTTTCTATGCATGGATATATGAAATTAATGATGGGCCTTTTCTATTTTGTGAGGGTACCCATCAGTCAGTGCTAGGCCCACTCCTCCTCCTCCTGGATCGTGGACAAATTGTCTCACAAGGGACAAAAGGCAATCTAGTTTTCGCCGGGAATCAAGCTAAGTTTTTTCCCTTGGTTTATTCTACTATTTGATTTCCATAGGATTAAAATGCTAGCAAGTTACTAAAACCCTTGTTTAATTCTTTTGCAGGTTGTGCAAGTTGGTGTAATCGATTGAAGGAAGAATCTTACCTCGAAAGGTATTCTAGTTCCATGTCCTCCCTTGATCGATCTATGCAGCATTAACTTCGATTACATACAGATTATGTGTATACTTTCTTAGAGATTTGTTTACAATATAAGAGGTTGTGGAGTTTTTGGTCTATGGTACTCCAACTGTAATATTTTGAACAATGATCGATTGAATACAATGGTTTCTTTTTCATGATACTTTGAATTATACTAAATCACTATATTTATGTGGTAATAAAGAATGTATTTGGACTGTTATTATTTCTATCTATTCTCTGTTGTGTTTATGTATGTACCAATTTGAATAGAAATTCAAAACATATATATATTCAATGGCCAATAGGAACATAAAAATAGTTCTACTATTTATTTATGTATGAACACACATACACACACACACACACATATAGTTAAATATCTATGTATAGTCATCACATTTCAAATAAACAATATTTCCAGTATCATTTAACTATGATAAGCCATAGTAAAACATGGTCATAAAGTCCCTTAAGAATTTATTTCACTTATGTATACACAGTCAACATATTCCTAACAAACAATAACCATAAATATAACATTGACAAAGGAATACAAGTTGAGATACATAACTGAAAACTGATGCCAGAATACAAATGGAACAACCACGTTCCACCCAACCATAGAACGAAACAACCGAGTTCACTTGTCCTTCTCACCCCCTAACCTGACCATGAGTCCATAAGGGAAAACTGAATCATCCTCCTTAGATATAGTCACCATCCACAGATAAGAAAAATCCTTTTCCTCACACTAACAATGCTCATAAAAGAAAATAGTTTATGTTTCCCAACATACTAAGCATCCTCATGCATCCTCCATATGTTGTTAAAATATGCATCTTTGTGCCTAGGTATTTCCTTCCCTCCTTGGGGAAATTCACATTTTTACAAATCCCTGATTTTCAGGGGTTTCTAGTGGTCAAATTCCACATCTGCCACTTGTAACAATCAACCTTGAGGTAACTCAAACCTGTTCCCCACTCATGGAGTCATGGTCAACTATTTTTAACCTGGTTGTTCCATTTGTCTTCGAGTATTTAATTTATTAAAAGTTTGTCTTACACATGTGTAAAAATAAAAGAGGATAGTTGGGAAAGTCAAATCTTTTCCCAACAATCATCAAATAATTAATTACAACAATCAAAATTCCAAATTCAGATTTTCCATAAATGGCAAATAATTTCCAAATCCAAATTTTCCAAAAGAGGAAGTTTATTTCAAGGTTCACTTAGAATTTAATATTCTAAAATTTAAGGCTATTACATTAACCTCATAAACCCATTACAACCATTGGTGTTTTTATCGATTGCCAAATCCTCCAACACCCAAGTTTTTAATTTTCATGAAGGAATCATATTCTACTTACATGGTTCTGTCCCATTCTAACCACCCTTTAACTTCTTCATAACATTTATGTTCAAACAAATGTTAAATGTAAGCTATTAAAACATAAGTGACTAATTCATATTTCTTATCTCCCTTTTTCATTAATATTCTTTCCTCCCCCAACTAAGGAATCTCATCTAATTGAACATCATCAAACATCTTATAAAATCATTTTGGACATTTCTTTCCTTCCTAATTCTTCAATATAAAATCATTTTGGACATTTCTTTCCTTCCTAATTCTTCAAATCACTATTTATGGTATATTTGGATTGATTTTAGTGGTAACGTGACTAAAATATTCTTGTATTTCACTCCCAAAGGTTTTTCCTACCTCATGTTTAGTTTCCTTATTCAAAAGACTCAATGTCGCATTAATATCAGAGCCATCCATAATAATTTTCTACCATGAACTATGGTCTTAGTTAGATGGAAACAAAATTGAATTTTCAACAATGATACCATACTTAAACCAATGTTTATTAGCTTCAATATCAACCAAATTATAAGCCTTATGATAATCACTATACCATGTAAACATTAATTTCTTACATTTTTAATCTAATTTATTGTGCTTCTCATCAACAACACAAGCATAAGAAATTGAACCAGTAACCCTAATATGATTTAATTAAGGCTTATTTCTAGGCCAATCCTCTTATGGAGTCATAGCTTTCGCTGCCTTCATAGGAGACCTTTTACTTAGATACACAACTATGTCCACTACATATACCCAATATTTGTTAGAAACAAAGTTATTCTCTAGCTTGCACCTTGCCATCTCTATAATAGTGTGATTCCTTCTCTCTAACCACTCCATTTTGTTACAAAGGACAAGGTGTGGTGTATTGCTTATGCATACATTTTTAATTACAAAAATCAATAAAACTACGAGAGAAAAATCATGCCACTATTGCTAATCCTACAAAATCTTATGTTTCTACCTAATTTCTTTTCAACAGTGATTTTAAAAATTTTAAGTTCAAGAAACACATAAAATTTTTATGACTTTAAAAATTTAAAATTCAAGAAACACATAATAATTTTGTTTGAGGAAACACCTAGGTGTATATTTTTAGAAAAAACATCTACAAGCCCCCCAAAAATTAAAATTACCTTACACCAAATAAATATTGAGAGTATTTTCATTGATCCTCAAATCTCTATATGAATCAACTTGAGAACCTCTTCATTTTTCCAACCCTACGCTTTTAATACTTTAAAGAGAAGTACACCTTCACTTTATTCCTTTTTTTTTTTTATCATTCTTCTATGTGCAATTATGATAGCATAGGTTGATAAAGTAAATGGCAATCCCAATGCAACCATGCAAATGAATTTTTAAGTGGATAAAGTAAATGGAAATCCCAAAGCAACCATGTAAATGAATTTGCAAGTCACGTGGGATTTTATGTTTGGCAAATGAATTTTCAAAAACAATTAAAATTAACTCAATAATAATAATAATAATAATAATAATATTTTTTAAGAAATTAATCCCTATATAATATTGAACAAAGTACCTAGAAAAGTTGAAAAATAATAATAAAAAAAAATTAATTTGTCCACTTATTAACTTACTCCATATAACATTGGATAAAGTACCTACAAAATTTGAAAAATAATAATTAAAAAAAACTCATATAATATTGGATAAAGTACCTACAAGATTTGAGAAATAATAATAATAATAATAATAATAATAATAATAATAATAATAATCTATTTTTAAGGTCACGACCAAGCCACACCAAATTGGTTTATGAGACCCCTTTGTTTGTGGGACAAGGGACCCCCCTCCGCCAGGGACCCCCCTCGCCCAGAGATTTGACTCGTAAAGCCTACCCCTTTGTATTTGAACTTGTGACCTCTTAAGAGGAAACAAATGTTCTTAACCATTAGGCTAAAAAAAAAATCCAATTTGTCCACTTATTAATTTACCACCATAATAAATACTCATATGAAAATTCAAATTCTATAAAAGCCTAAACCCTAATATTATCTACTTTCAACACTTGTAATTCCACGATGAGGTTCTTCATTGTTTCCAAAACCTGGGTGGTTGAAATTCCTTTGATGTTATGCCATAGTTATTTAGGAAGTCCTTGATTTGGATTCTCTTTAGGTCTGATTTCTTGTTCATTCTGTGCTGACATTATCACAATAGACCAACAATTTTTCTGTTTGTAATAGTAAACACATTTGTTAGTTTTTCTTCAACAGAAATAAAAGAATAACAATAATTTTGGCCTTGCCATGAGGTCTAAGTGATGTAACCTTCAGCTCTGATACCATATGTAATGTACCCAAAATTTCTCAAATATTTTTTTTTTGTTAGGGGCCATTAACGTCCCTTGAATCTCCAAAAATGTTTGCGACACATAGATAATCCATTATATATATCTTATTCCTTTATTGTATGCATAGCAA
>SNQJ01S0188265.1:0-18481 GCA_010110895.2 Picea sitchensis | reverse complement strand
TGTTGGATGAGAGGCCACGTGGTAGAAGATGCTATAGTCTTGAGGCTTGGTACTCTGGAGGAACTTGGACAAGAGTCTTCAGAGTTGGAAAACCTTTGAAGTTGTGAATGATGAAGTGAATATGAGCCATTGATAGGATGAGGGCACATGGTGCTAGATTAGAGAGTCTGGATACTTGGATATTCAGGGGATTCGTGATGTGAGTAGTTGGTAAACTCTGAAGCCCAGAGTCACAAAGTAATAGAAGTTGTGGATCTATGGATCTACGTGGTCAGACCTAAGCCATGATATTTGAAAGAAGTTAGAAGGTTGTATGTTGGGGGTTGACATGGCTCACTAATGTTATCCAGGGTGACGTGGATCCACAACTAAGGTGCCATGTCTCATTAGGATATGGACGATTCAAAGATCCCTTATGCCTATAAGAGAATAGCATGTGTCACCCCCTTACTGAAGACACATGTCACCCCTGGCCCTAGTCGTGTGGTAGCCTCTAGTTCATGCCTGCCTAGCCAACGTGGTTGGTGATCAAACCAAAACTCTGAGAGTCTGGGACTTTGGGAGTTCAGAATATTTGGGGTGTAGTATAGTAGAGGGACGATCAACATCGATCATTGATTGTCGAATTCCAAAACGTTCAACATCGATCTCTGATTTTCGAATGATGAAACATTCAATGCCAATCACCAATCGTCAAACGTCGAAAACGTAGAACATTGATTTCCAATTGTCGAATGTCGAACCTTGAAATAGGGATGTTCAACATAAAATGTTGAACGTCGAATGTCGAATGGGTAAGGCCACGTGGAAAGATTTTGGGACTTCGGGGATTATGTGTGCAGTAAGAAAAGGGGTGTTCAGTGCTGAATGTCGAAGACCCCAACTATTAATGCCCAGATAACTTTGAGAGGTCATATATTGTAAACCACGGATCAGATTTGAGCTAGTAACAAGTCGTTATAAAGATATAGATGAGTAGAAGAGGATGAAGACCTCAGAGAGATGATTTGAATGAGAAACAAATTGGATTCCCCATCCCTAGAAACGATATTTAGGGGTCGGGTGTGTTACAACTACCATGTTGGAAGCTACAAGGATCGGTACACAAGATGGACCATGCTATGTCAGGAAAGGGACCAGACAATACCAAATTTCACCAATATTTTCCATACCCTATGCACCAAATTGGGTATCAAATACTTTGAATGACATATGGTGCTCAAATATTGTGGTTGTCTGCATAGATACATTCAGACATAAATGGATTTTATGTACATCACATCATTAGGTGTGGATTATAGATATGTTTTCAATATTGAGCATAAATTTAAGCAGAATAGGTGAGATTTTGAATATGCAAACTCCTCACATCCGTAGCAGGGAAAAGGCAACCCCAACCCATAAAACAAGGGATAGAGAAAATATGGCCACTCTTAGGAAAACCAATCCAAGCCACAACCCAAGAAGGGTAATGAGAAGTCGAAGAAGGACACGGGAAAGTGGTGTGAATACCATAAAATCCCTTGGCACAACACCGAAGAATGTCACTCCAAGCAGTCACTGGTGGTCGAGCTGAAAGCTTCCAAGTCAAAGGAAGATTATGACTCTGAATCAAATCCAAAAGGAGGGAATGATATTGTTGATTCCAAACCCGACACCACGGTCTCTACCACCAAAGTCCATCCAAGAGAACCAGAAGAACCAGAGGTATGGGAACGCCTCTTTCACTCATAGATGTGGGTAAAGGGGTCTCTACTTTATTTCATTGTCAATAGAGGAAGTCAAAAGAACTTGATCTCAGCAGAGGTCGTCAAATTACTGGACCTGTCGATGACACCGCACCCGAAACCCTACACCATCAGCTCACTTCGCCAAGGAAGAGATCTTTGTGTCAGCCAACAATGTCATTTTCCCTATGGCATCAAGCCCTTCAAAGACGAGGTATTGTGTGATATTTCTCCCCTTGAAGTTTGTGATGTTCTTTTAGGACAACCATATCTGTGGAAGCAACATGTTGTGTATGATTCTAGACCCTACAGTTTTATTATTACTTTGGGTAGAAAATTGTACGGGATACCAAAGCTAGCGTCGGTTACTGCTATTTCTTTAATCTCTGCTAAGGAATGTAGTAAGGTCATTTCACAGACTGGGAAGTTCATCTTATTTATGATCCATGATCACAGTAAGAAGAAGTTCACTACCACGTCTGTGACCTATCCACAGATCCTCTCTTTGCAACAGAAGCAAGTGGATGAGATCGTGGAAGAGTAAAGAGACATCTTCTACTCACCCACGGGGGTACCTATGCACTTCCAAGTAAACCATCCAATTGATCTAACCCATGGTTCACGTATACCTAATGGACCATTATATTGTTTCTTGCTGATGGAAAATCATGAAATCAAGCGTCAGATCCAAGAGATGCTTCAAAATGGGCACATCAAACCCATCTCCTCCCATTGCGGAAACTCGATTGTATTGGTGTGGAAGAAATACAGACCTAGCAGTTTTGCATTGATTACACATCATTAAACAAAATCACAGTCAGAAACTGGTACCCAATTCGCCAAATTGATGACCTTCTTGACCAACTCAAGGGGGAAAAGTTTTTCAGCAAGATTGATCTAAAGTCTAGCTACCACTAGGTTCCCATCGAACCGACTAATGTATGGAAGACAACTTTCAAATCTAAATAAGGTCTCTTCGAAGGGTTTTTCATGCCCATTAGCTTAACAAATGCACTAGCAAGTTTCATGAGGTTGATGGATGATGTATTGAGATCCTTCACCAACTCTTTTGTTGTGGTATATCTGGATGACATCCTAATCTTCAACAGAAATTCGGAGGAGCACATGCAGCATATTCAACAAGTTTTGAGCACTTTTCGGCAGCACAACCTATATGCTAACTTGGAAAAATGCTCCTTTGGCATGCACAGGGTCCAATACTTTGGCTACATTGTTGATGAGCATGGGGTACATGTGGATCCAATTAACATCCAAGTCATTCATGACTGGCTAGCCCGACCACATTAACTGAGCTCTGAAGCTTCTTGGCACTTGCCAACTTCTATAGATGGTTCACGTTGGGATTCTCCCATATTGCATGGGCCCTCATCCAAGTGACCAATCGCAATGGAAAGAAAAATTTCGCATGGGGGAAGGCACAAAAATGAGCATTTGATGATCTAAAGCATCGCTTGTGCTCATCTCCAGTACTCTCCTTACCCGATCTGTAACAACCGTTTGATATTGAAACCAATGCATCCAACTATTTTGTAGACACAGTTCTCACTCAACATTATCATCAGTATCATACCATAGTGAGACACTCTCAGATAATGTCTGGAAATACCCCACCTATGACAAGGAAATGTATTCCATTGTGCAATTCTTATGTCAATAGAAACATTACATTCTAGGAAAGGAGACAATCATCCACACTTATCAAAATACCCTTCAATTCATACAGACACAGGGGAATTTGCAGAATGACCGCCATCAAAAGTGGTTCACATACCTATAGCAGTTTCATCTCAACATCAAGTATATTATTATTATTATTATTATTATTATTATTATTATTATTATTATTATTATTATAAGACATGGAGCACAAGTTGTGTTGTTGACTGCCTCAGTCGACCTCCCATTGTTTCACTCACCATCATGCTCCATTCCTATGGGCATGAGGCATCTGAGTGGCCCCAAGTTTATCATCAATATCTTGACTTTGCCACCACCTATCATCTCTTGGGTACATGTGCAAATGTCACCTATTTTCACATTGAGGATGGATTGTTATGCCATATGGGCCACCTCTGTGTTCTTGTAAGAGAGCTTGAAAAGTTGATTTGGGAGGCTCACTACAGTAGGATGGCAGGACATTTTGGCATGGAGAAAAATATGGCCATTCTACAGAAACATTTTTGTTGGACAAAAATTCGACCAGATGTCAATAGGTATATCAGGTCGTGCATTGCCTGTGCCATTCCCAAGCTAGCCATCAAGAAGAAAGGATTGTACACCCCTCTTCCTACTCCCAAGAGGCCTTAGGAATCCATCTCGATGGATTACATGTCTGGAATTCCATCCAAAAAGCAAGGAAATTATTGTGTATTTGTGGTGGTTGATCGGTTTTCAAAGATGGCCATTTTCACAGCCTACAAGAAGAGCATCCCAGCGGTATATACTACTAAGATCTTCTTTGAACGAGTGTGGGTACATTTTGGGATACCACAAACCATCATCTCTGATCGATACAACAGGTTCCTCAACACATTTTGGTCGAGTCTCTGGTCATTTTTGGACACCAAGCTCACTAAATCCATTACCTTCCACCCTCAAATCGATGGCCAAATAGAGGTCATCAATTGGATGATTGTGCAAATCCTACACATGTATAACTCTAAGCATCTGTGTACATGGGATGATAGTCTTCCATATGCTCATCACGGCTACAATAGGTCTCTCCATAGCTCCACCAGCCATAGCCTATTTCAGGTGGGGCTGGGATTCCAACCCTTGGGTCCCATTGATGTTGCACTACCTCTTACAACCAAACAGACAAAATCTTCCCATGTTCAGTCTGAGGCCAACAAATCCACGTGATTCATTGAGCAGATTCATCACATCTATCGACAGGTCGATGAGATTTTGTAGAAATCCAATGCTAAGTACAAGCAACACCATGACGAACACTAGGTACCCCACAAGTTTCAAGTGGGAGACAAGGTCTGGTTACCTTTGCAGAAACAACACCTTACAGGTCCCCATCGAAATCTTCGTCTACTTCACTATGGGACGTACACTATCACCAAGGTTGTGTGTGACAATTATTTTAAGCTCGACACTCCCCCCTTCCTTGGTTTGCATCCAGTTTTCAATGTGGACCTCCTTTGACCATAGTTTTCACCATTATTGGACACCTTGGAGAACGCAAAACAATTGACACCAACATAGCGCAACCCTAACTGCATGGAACAGGCATCCACTGATCAGATAGTGGAAACACATGTAAAGGTATCTCACCAGTAGAGGATCCATCTTTATCAAGTTGTCAAGGCAAGGAAGTTCCTACACCAAGGCAAGTGGCTCACCCAGGGCCAAATTCAGCAGAACTTTCCTCACCTGATGGGGCCACTGAGCTCAATGGAGACCATTTATTCCTAAGTGGGTAGGACTAATCTAGGTGGATATTGTTGGCCACCCACCTATTCCAACTGGATCCTCTTGATAGTTTTTAGTTCAACATGTTTCTTTGTAATAATGACATTTCTTTGTAATTGTGGGTTCTTCTCTTCCAGGGCTATCCTAAATCCCTACATAGAATCTAGGTGGATATTGGTGGCCGCCCACTTATTCCAACTGGCTTATTTTGGAATTTTTCATGTCAATACATCTTTATGTACTTTCAAGGCCGTTTTGGGACCCTAAATGGTGCTTTTTTGGATTACCATAATCAAACTATAAATGGAGTCAAAGTTTGATGGAATAATATGTGTTTCTCAAAAATACCTTTCCAATGGGCTATCATAGGCCTAAAACGATGGTCGTATGAAAAAGTTACGACCCCAGGAAGTTGAGGTACCAACATACCCATCGAGGCCCACATAACTTTTGGTGTTTCATCACCTAGGGTTAGTTTTTTGGATGTCTAGGGATTTGGCATTCATGAGTAATGTTAAAAATTCATCTAGATACTCATTGTAATCATTCTCCTTATACGAATTTGCATGGCATCCACATCTCTTCTCAGAGATTACTACCACCATTCGAGCAAGTTGTTTTCAGCTCTGCAATTTTACAGTTTCATCCTATTTTATTTATTCAATAGAAGTTATTGTTCACTGGATATTGGTTGTTGTTCTCGGTATCTTTGTGTTATTGTACTCACTATGTTATTCATTTTGTTCCGCTCATAAATCCAGATCAGTCTCTTAGATAGTTCTTCAAGCTAGGAGCATACAAAGATGGAAAATACACTTGACAATATAAATAACTGAGCTATCCTTCAGTGTGCATAATAGTTACCAAAGAATCAAACAAGATATATCAATTATTTAAATAACATACAAGCATCAATTTTGCATGGAAAGAGTAGTAACTAATTTGTTCAATATAAAATCATAAACAATTAGTGTATGTCTCATAAGATGAGGCGTGTAGTATGTGATATCTAACCTTCTCCTTAGGAGGGTTCTTTTTATCCTGTTTATTCTCCATTAAGGCTCAATATTGATCTCTAAATATAATTGGCCAAGATACTATGGCAGACTAAATATGTGTGAATGTTTGATTTGATGAACCTTTGTATAAAAGGGTCAATGTATGGATTTTTTGTTATTAATAGAAATTGGATATGTGTTGCAAAATTGTTGAAAGGGGGGATTTTTCCAAGATAGACCATGGATGTTATGAGAGAGATGGTGAGGGAAACAAAGAATAGTTCAGATGACCCTCACCAAAACAGTACCTACTCGGTGTAATTGCTCAATAGTCCTCTGACCTAGAAATGAATTACCAGTCAGGAAGGTAGTTGAAAGGCCCTCCTCAAGAGTTAATGAGGAGGTGGGGTAGGGTACCCATCTGTAAGGCTTTCAGGCCTGACCACAAGTTGGGGATTCATACCCATGCAACCTTATTGAGGAAGGAAAGAAAGGAAGTAATTTGGGAAACAGAGACATATATGCAAGAAGCATAGTAAAGAAAACAATATCCAAAAGAGAAGAGAGCTTGTTTTTGAATCTAGAGTTAAGAGAAAAGATGAGAAGCAAGATCGTTTTGGCTATAAGAAGCCATGGGTAGGATCTCACTTCAAGCTGAAAAATAAGGCTGACAAGTGATTGAGGAAGTGCTCACGTAGACCTCCTTGCTTGGTGTAGAGGAATCCAGTTTCCAAGATCCTATGGGAGGAGAAGAGTAACCTTCATCTTTGACTATCGTGGAGCAAGGAGAAATAATCTCTCTCAAAAAATCATGTTATAGCTTGAGGGTGGCCAGTGGTAAATCCGACAGGAGTGGTTGTGCCTATGGTTGGGTGGAAATAGGCACCCCATTTAGCAGTCGCTTCACATTTTCCAGTTCTGATAAGTATTTTCATACTTTGTGTAATATATTACATGTGATGAATGAATGTCTGTGTGTATGCTCAAGTCTTGCAGTATTTGAATAGTTATTAGAAATTATCATTTTCTTTTGTAAACTACTACATTTACATGGTCTTCGATTTACCTTAGTTTCGCCGCTAGAGAGTTATGGGATGTGAATATGTAGGAGATTCGGGGTAGGATTACCTGAAATGTCTAAGTCCTTCCAATTTTTTGAGTTTACCTTAGTGGGAATGTCAAGTTCAACTCTGTGGGAGAAGGGTGTTTCCTTTAGACCTTCCACCCATCTGACCAAGGGCTCATACCCATGGCCTTAATCAAGTCTCAACTAAGAGTTGAGTGTAGACCAGAACCTAAATATGATCCCATATGACCCAGGTTTGGAAACCCCTTACTAAGCCCAAAAAGAGTGAAGCTACCTTGGCTTCAGGACTTCGGGACTTATGATTCCACAACCCTCGAAAACAGACGAAGGCTAGATTTGTGAATTGGCGAGGGTCGTAGATCTGGGGATCCAGTTGCGATATCTCTTAGCCATTAGTTCGTAATTAGGAAGGGTAGCATTAAGTACTTCGGCAAAGTTCCACTTCAGGAGAATAGGAGTGTTCTAGCACCAAAAATCCCAAATGTTGGAGTCGTGAAGTTAATATGGACTATTGAGAATATAGGGATGGGTGTCTATAGATAAACAACTATCTAGGAGTTCGGGTACTCGGTGGTATCAATGTGAATATATAGGGATGTAGAACATCAAACATCGAATGTCGACGTTCAACGTAGAACACCGAATGTCGGATGATGAATTTACAAAGTGATATAGACCGTTGATCCTTGGATCCTTCATGATCCATCTTATTCATTGATCTAACGACTCCTTTGAGAATTCCCTCTTAATTTCCCATCCGGTGACACGTCATGGAGCAACACGTGCCCCCACTTGTCCCTTGTCAAAATTTGCTCGTTGGACTATAGACATTGGATGAGAGGCCATGTGGAAGAATATGCTATAGTCTTGAGGCTTGGTACTCTGGAGGAACTTGGCCAAGAGTCTTTAGAGTTGGAAAACATTTGAAGTTGTGAATGACGAAGTCAATCTGAACCATTGATAGGATGAGGACACACGGTTCTAGATTAGAGAGTCTGGATACTTGGATATTCAGGGGATTCGTGATGTGAGGAGTTGGTAAGCTCTAAAGCCCAGAGCCGTGAAGTAACAGAAATCGTGGATTTATGGATCTACGTGGTCAGACCTAAACCATGATATTTGAAAGAAGTTAGAAGGTTGTATGTTGGGGGCTGACGTGGCTCACTAATGTTATCCAGGGTGACATGGACCCACAACTAAGGTGCCATGTCTCATCATGATATGGATGATTCATAGATCCCTTATGCCTATAAGAGAATAACATGTGTCACCCCCTTATTGAAGACACATGTCACCCCTGGCCCTCGTCGTGTGTCAGCCTCTAGTTCATGCTCGCCTGGMCAACGTGGTTGGTGATGTGACCAGAACTGTGAGAGTCTGGGACTTTGGGAGTTCGAAAGATTTGGGGTGTAGTATAGTAGAGGGATGATCAACATCGATCATCAATTGTCGAATTCCAAAACATTCAACATCGATCGCTTATTGTTGAATGATGAAATGTTCAACGGAAATTGCCAATCGTCGAACACCGAAAACGTAGAACGTTGATTTCCAATCGTCGAACGTCGAACCTTGAAAAAGGGACATTCAACATAAAATGTCGAACGTCGATCGTCAAATGGCTAAGGCCACGTGGAGAGATTTTGGGACTTTAGGGAGTATGCGTGTAGTAAGAAAAGGGGTGTTCAATGTTGAATGTCGAAGACCCCAACTATTAATGCCCAGATAACTTCGAGTGGTCATATATTGTAAACAAGGGATCATATTTGAGCTAGTAACAAGTCGTTATAAATATACAGATGAGTAGAAGAGGATGAAGACCTCGGAGAGATGATTTGAACGAGAAAAAAATTAGATGCCCCATCCCTAGAAAGGATATTTAGGGGTCGGGTGTGTTACAACTACCATGTTGGAAGCTACGAGGATGGCTACACAAGATGGACCATGCTATGTCAGGAAAGGGACCAGACAGTACTAGATTTCACCAATATTTTCCATACCCTATGCACCAAATTGGTTATCAAAGACTTTGAACGACATCTGGTGCTCAAATATTGCGGTTGTCTGCATAGATACATTCAATCATAAATGGATTTTATGTACATCACATCATTAGGTGTGGATTATAGATATTTTTTCAAGATTGAGCATAAATTTAAGAAGAATAGGAGAGATTTTGGATATGAAAACTCCTCACATCCATAGCAGGGAAAAGGCAGCCCCAACCCACAAAACAAGGATAGAGAAAATATGGCCACTCTTAGGAAAACCAATCCAAGACGCAACCCAATAAGGGTAATTAGAATTCAAAGAAGGACGTGGGAAAGTGGTGTGAATACCATAAAATCCCTTGGCACAACACCAAATAATGTCTCTCCAAGCAGTCACTGGTGGTCGAGCTGAAAGCTTCCAAGTCAAAGGAAGATTCTGACTTTGAATCAAATCCAGAAGGAGGGAATGATATTATCGATTCCAAACCCGATGCCACTTTCGCTACCACCAAAGTCCAGCCAAGAGAACCAGAAGAACCAGAGGTATGGGAACGCCTCTTTCACTCATAGATGTGGGTAAAGGGGTCTCTACTTTATTTCATTGTCGATAGAGGAAGCTAGAAGAACTTGATCTCAATAGAGGTTATCAAATTACTGGACCTCTCGATGACACCGCACCTGCAACCCTACACCATCAGCTCGCTTCACCAACGAAGAGATCTTTGTGTCAGCCAACAATGTTGTTTTCCCTATGGCATCAAGCCCTTCAAAGACGAGGTATTGTGTGATATTTCTCCCCTTGAAGTTTGTGATGTTTTTTTAGGACAACCATATCTGTGGAAGCGACATGTTGTGTATGATTCTAGACCCTACAGTTTTATTATTACTTTGGGTAGAAAATTGTACAGGATACTAGAGCTAGCCCCGCTTACCACTATTTCTTTAATCTCTGCTAAGCAATATAGTAAGGTCATTTCACTGACTAGGAAGTTCATCTTATTTATGATCCATGATCAAAGTAAGAACAAGTTCACCGCCACATCTGTGACCTATCCACAGATCCTCTCTTTGCAACAGAAGCAAGTGGACGAGATCATGGAAGAGTAAAGAGACATCTTCTACTCACCCATCGAGGTACCTACGCACTTCCAAGTAAACCATCCAATTGATCTAACCCATGGTGCACGTCTACCTAATGGACCATTATATTGTTGCTTGCTGATGGAAAATCATGAAATCAAGCGTTAGATCCAAGAGATGCTTCAAAATGGGCACATCAAACCCATCTCCTCCCCTTGCGGAAGATCGATTGTATTGGTGCAGAAGAAAGACAGACCTAGTGGCTTTGCATTGATTACAAAGCATTAAAAAATCATAGTCAGGAGCTGGTACCCAATTCCCCAAATTGATGACCTTCTTGACCAACTCAAGGGGGAAAAGTTCTTCAACAAAATTGATCTAAAGTCTAGCTACCACTACGTTCCCATCGAACCGACTAATGTATGAAATACAACTTTCAAATATAAATAATGTCTCTTTGAATGGTTGTTCATGCCCATTAGCTTAACAAATGCACTAGCAAGTTTCATGAGGTTGATGGATAATGTATTGAGACCCTTCACCAACTCTTTTGTTGTGGTATATCTGGATGACATCCTAATCTTCAACAAAAATTCGGAGGAGCACATATAGCATATTCAACAGGTTTTGATCACTTTGCGGCAGCACATTCTATATTCCAACTTGGAAAAATGCTCCTTTGGTATGCATAGGGTCCAATACTTGGGCTACATTGTTGATGAGCATGGGCTACATTTGGATCCAATTAACATCCAAGTCATTCATGATTGGCAAGCCTGACCACATTAACCGAGCTCTGGAGCTACTTGGCACTTGCCAACTTCTATAGACGGTTCATGTTGGGATTCTCCCATATTGCATGGGCCCTCATCCAAGTGACCAATGGTGATGGAAAGAAAAATTTTGCATGGGGAAAGGTACAAAAATGAGCATTTGATGATCTAAAGGATCGTTTGTGCTCATCTCCAGTACTCTCCTTACCCGATCTGTAACAACCGTTTGATATTGAAACCAATTTATCCGACTATTTTGTAGGCACAGTTCTCACTCAACACGATCATCTAGTATCATACCATAGTGAGACACTCTCAGATACTGTCTGGAAATACCCCACCTATGAAAAGGAAATGTATTTGATTGTCCAAGTCTTACGTCAATATAAACATTACATTCTGGGAAAGGAGACAATCATCCACACTTATCACAAGCCTCTGCAATTCATACAGACACAAGGGAAGTTGTAGGATGACCGCCATCAAAAGTGGTCCACATACCTATAGCAGTTTCATCTCAACATCAAGTATATTATTATTATTATTATTATTATTATAAGACAGGGAGCACAAATTGTGTTGTTGACTGCGTTAGTCAACCTCCCATTGTTTCACTCACCATCATTCTCCATTCCTATGGGCATGAGGCATCTGAGTGGCCCCAATTTTATTCTCAATATCCTGACTTTTCCACCACCTATCATCTCTTGGGTACATGTGCAAATGTCACCTATTTTCGCATTCAGGATGGACTATTATGCCATATGGGCCACCTCTGTGTTCTTGTAAGAGAGTTTGCAAAGTTGATTTGGGAGGCTCACTACAGTCGGATGGTAGGACATTTTGGCATGGAGAAAACTGTGGCCATTCTACAGAAAAAAAATTGTTGGACAAAACTTCGACCAGATGTCAATAGGTATATCAGATCGTGCATTGCCTGTGCCATTCCCAAGCCAGCCATCAATAAGAAAGGCTTGTACACCCCTCTTCCTACTCCCAAGAGGCCTTATGAATCCATATCGATGGATTACATGTCTGGAATTCCATCCACCAATCAAGGAAATTATTATGCATTTGTGGTGGTTGATCGGTTTTCAAAGATGGTCATTCTCACGGCCTGCAAGAATAGCATCCCAGTGGTATATACTTCTAAGATCTTCTTCAAACAAGTGTGGGTACATTTTTGGATACCACGGACCATCATCTATGATCGACACAACAGGTTCCTCAAAACATTTTGGTCAAGTCTTTGGTCATTGTTGGACACCAAGCTCACTAAATCCATTTCCTTCCACCCTCAAACCGATGGCCAAACAGAGGTCATCAATCAGATGATTGTGCAAAACCTACACATGTATAACTCTAAGCATCTGTGTACATGGGATGATAGTCTTCCATATGCTCATCACAACCACAACAAGTCTCTCCATAGCTCCACCGACCATAGCCCATTTCAGGTGGGGCTGGGATTCCAACCCTTGGGTCCCATTGATGTTGCACTACCTCTTTCAACCAAACAGACAAAATCTTCCCATGTTCAGTCTGAGGCCAACAAATCCACGATATTCATTGAGTAGATTCATCACATCCTCCGACATGTCGATGAGATTTTGTAGAAATCCAATGCTAAGTACAAGCAGTGCCATGATAAACACTGGGTACCACACAAGTTTCAAGTGGGAGACAAGGTCTGGTTACATTTGTATAAACAACACCTTACAGGTCCCCATTGAAAGCTTCATCCACTTCACTATGGGACTTACAATATCACCAAGGTTGTGTGTGACAATTCTTTTAAGATCAACACTCCCCCCTTCCTTGGTTTGCACCCAGTTTTCAATGTTGACCTCCTCCGACCATATTTTTTAGCATTATTGGACACCTCGGAGATCACAAAACCGTTGACACTAACATAGTGCAACCCTGACTGCATGGAACAAGCATCCACTGATCAGATAGTGGAAACACGTGTAAAGGGAACTCGCTAGCAAAGGAGCCATCTTTATCAAGTTGTCAAGGCAAGGCAGCTCCCACACCAAGGCAAGTGGCTCACTCGGGGCGAAATTCAATAGAAATTTCCTCACCTGATGGGGGCACTAAACGCAATGGAGACCATTTATTCCTAAGGGGGTAGGACTAATCCAGGTGGATATTGGTGGCCACCTACCTATTCCAACTGGATCCTCTTGATAGTTTTTAGTTCAACATGTTTCTCTGTAATAATGACATTTCTTTGTAATTGTGGGTTCTGCACTTCTAGGGCTATCCTAAATCCCTACAAAGCATCTAGGTGGATATTGGTGGCCGCCCACCTATTCCAACTGGCTTATTTTGGAATTTTTTATGTCAATACATCTTTATGTACTTCCAGGGCCATTTTGGGACCCTAAATGGTGCCTTTTTGGATTACCACAATCAAACTATAAATGGAGTCAAAGTTTGATGGAATAATGTGTATTTCTCAAAAATACCTTTCCAGTGGGCTATCATAGGCCTAAAACGATGGTCGTATGCAAAAGTTACAACCTCGGGAAGTTGAGGTACCTACTTACCCATCGAGGCCCACATAACTTTTGGTGTTTCATCTCCTAGGGTTAGTTTTTTGGATGTCTAGGGCTTTGGCATTCATGAGTAATGTTAAAAATTCCTCTAGAGACTCATTGTAATCATTCTCCTCAGACGAATGTGCATGACATCCACATCTCTTCTCATAGATGACTACCACCATTTGAGCAAGTTGTTTTCATCTCTGTAATTTTACAGTTTGAACCTATTTTATTTATTCAATAGAAGTCATTGTTCATTGGATATTTGTTGTTGTTCTCAGTATCTTTGTGTTATTATACTCAGTCTGTTATTCATTTTGTTCCACTCATAAATCCATATCACTCTCCTAGATAGTTGTTCAAGCTAGGAGCATACAAAGATGGAAAATACACTTGACAATATAAATAATTGAGTTATCCTTCAGTGTGCATAATAGTTACCAAAGAATCAATCAAGATATATCAATTATTTAAATAACATACAAGCATCAATTTTGCATGGAAAGAGTAGTAACTAATTTGTTCAATAGAAAATCATAAACAATTAGTGTATGTCTCCTAAGAAGAGGCGTGTAGTATGTGATCTCTAATCTTCTCCTTGGGGGGGTTATTTTTATCCTGATTATTCTCCATTAAGACTCAATCTTGATCTCTAATGAAGAATGGTAAGCACTTCCCCTTGTGAATGTTCACTTTTAAGGGAAGATATGTACTATGAGGAAAATCAAACTTAGAGTAAGAAGGAAGAATAAATGTATTTCTCACTCTTGTCTTTATTCCTCTAGCACAAATTTTGTCTCAATTTCTTCCTTTCAGGTGCTTAACAATGGCTTATATTTAAATAGACTCTACTAAGGCTACAATATGAATTGGTTTCAATGTGAAATTCCCATTATTCAAGTATGGGAACCCATGTGCTTGATGTATCCTAAAGGAGGGTCAAAGGACCAATTGTTAATGAGAAGGGGAGACACAACTAGGCTCAGTTCAACCCCTTTTCCATTTCAAGGTGTCCTTGGTCATTTATGAGCCAAAAAAATACTGAAATTATGGATTTATAGGGGTTGTTCAACTATTGAATAATTTTAGGCACAACTGACATGAGTATGGATGGATATGTCATGCAAACCTAGAAATGACAACTTAAGTGTTAACTCTACTTGATAGTGTATAAATAGCTTGGATATCATGTATTTCTCTATATTATGTAAGGTATATGTTGATTTGTGATTTTTGTGGGTATGCTCACTTAAACGTTGCAAGAAATGAAATTAGGGAGATAATAATTTATGTTATGGTGATGTATATGGAAAGTTTTCAAATTGCACCCATTTTGAACTTAGACTTACATTTAATGTACCTTGTAATGCATTTAGATGAAATAGGTCTCAATTCGAATACAAATTTGAATGACATCTAATCACCATAATGCATAAATGTCCACTTATAGTTGGATGGCTACTTAGATAATTAGATAAAAGATAATTCATTACTAGAATTCCCATACAAATAAGAAGAATATTGGAATTGTTAATGAATGAGATTGAATCATGTCTAAAATTTGAATGGAAGATGGACAAAATTTCACTCTTGTCCAAGAATTTTTTTTTTTTTTTTGTATATGAAAACAATGGAATTTCAACCATTGATTGTGATCAAATTGTAATACCCACTATGGCACGACAATATGGAATTGTAATTGACATAGAGACAAAGAATGGAAAATCTAGTGGTGTTCAACCCTTTACAAAGTGTGGATGACACAATTCAATTTAGATTCAATTGCGAAAGAATTTTCCCAAAGAAAGGCATTAATAACTATGGAACACTCAAAGTACCCAATGTACATGGAAATATTATCTCATCACCACACAAGTGCACATAGTGTGAGAGAATATATTTTTGTTAATGGAGGTCGCAAAATCACAATCAACACCACAAATTGCACAATAGTGGCATAATCTATATCTTCATAATAGTGTCAAGGCATGGAAATTGTTGGTGCAGTATAAGGATTTGAGTGTAATCCACTGGGAAGGAAACTATGGTGCCATTAATGGCTCTACGTAGAAAGACATTGGAATTTCTAGTGTAGTTGAAGGCTTGAAATACAAGTGGTAGGGAAGGGAAATTGATTGTGTATTTGGAGTCTCAGATCATATGTGGAAAGACATGGATATTAGAAGAAAAGTAAAATTCGATGATTTGAGGAAGGCCAATCAAAAGAGACATTTACAATGCAAAGCCTAATTGGATGGAAGTGTTGTTTTATCTTCCAAGCTAGCTTGAAAATCCAAGCAATGGAGACATGGTAAATTAGTGAAGCCAATGAACCCACTTCTAAGAACCAAGAACTACTACCTCAACCACTACAATGCTAACATCACGAAAACTATATATATGGGCATAGGGTTTCTCCTCAAAGGAATGAAGTATACAAACCAACTTGATTCGAGGACGAAGTGCAAAGCTGTCTATCCAAATGGTGGGTTTTTATACATGGAGGATAGATGAACAAAATTTTATGGAGTACATATTGCAAGTTTTCATAAGAGTGGAAGATATGAACAAATGGTAGTGTTTCATAAAGAGCAAACAAACGACAAAATAATTAAGTAGTACCATCCCTTAAAAAAGGGTTTGCAATGTAATTAATTTTCGAGATTTCTCCATAAAAAACTATGAAATTTTTCTTTGAAACACACACACACACAAAATATCCAAACACTTGACTTAGTCTATAATAAAAATTGAATAAGTGACTAAGTGCTTATAAAATATCCAATCAAACTTGGTTAAACATTTAGCTTGACCTAATATTTATAATATCCAAAATAAAAGACATCATCTCATTTTTATATAAATTAAGAGTAAGTTAATTAACTTTGACTCTAATGAGTAGGACCATTAAACCTACCCACTAACTACTTATCTAATTATATACTAAACCCACCCACTAACAACCTATATAATTACATACTAATTAATTTAAGCTTTATACCAATAATATATATATATATATATATCCTAATAAACTCAAAAAGACCTTGATGTTATTTTCAAAAGAGACATTTGCGTGTGAGTGTTTCCATATTTTTTTTAAGGAAATCTTGGTGTACAAAAAACTATTATATCCTTTCTCATGAATTCCTTTGGAATCAACATCAAAATCCAAGAGGAATCAATTAACAAAGGTAGAAGTTACATATCTCAATAGCAATTTTACTTTATGGAGTTTTATCAATTCTATTTTATGGAGTTTTATTGAAAGTTTGTGTTATTTGGGCTAAGGCAATGGCTAAGGCAATTTCTTCATCTAGTTTACTTTACCATGGTCTCTTCATTTTACTTTATCATGGTCTCTTCATTTTACTTTATCATGGTCATGGCTTTGAATTTACTTTACCATGGTCTCTTCATTTTACTTTATCATGGTCTCTTCATTTTACTTTATCATGGTCATGGCTTTGAATTGAGCAAAGAGATTCGAATCAAAGATTGGAGCAATTTAAAAAATTCCAGTAGATTATAATACATGTGTCTTTTCATTTTACTTACCTTACCATGGTCATGGCGCTTTGAATTGAGCAAAGAGATTTGAATCCAAGATTGGAGCAGCAATGTAAAAGATTCAAGTAGATTATTATACATGGTGTCTTTTCATTTTACTTACTTTATCATGGTCATGGTTTTGAATTGAGCAAAGAGATTTGAATCCAAGATTGGAGCAATTTACAAGATTCAAATAGATTATAATACATGGTTATTGGGGTAATTTAAAAGATTCAAGTAAATTATAAGATTATAATACATGGTTATTTTATAGTTATGATAGATTATAATAAAGGTTAAAATCATAAAATTAAAGTTTTATAGTATTGAATTGTGTGTTTTATTAATATAATGATTATGATTATAATAATTTTTTAGAAGGGATAGGGTATGTATATCTTAATAGATTTTATTAATCAAATTTTTAAACTAAAAAGTATTTTATTCCATAAACAAAAATATTTCATATATCAATTTGGTGTTGACTTAAAGTGATTTTAAAAATAGATTAATATTATTTATATTGAAACTAACATACTAAGAGTAGATTGGTATTCCTATATATATATAATAAATTTTTAATGTATATAGGAAGAATACAATTTTATTTATTTATTTATGATGTGAAAATTCACTATTTTGATTTTGAGGAAAGTATGATAATGTACACCATCGTCAGGATCAATCTCTTCGACTATAAAATGGTCTTTTCTCATGGGAACGCATTGTATATTTGAACAAGTTGAATATGAAACAGTGATACTTTCGGAGATCACCTCATAATCAATCGCTGCAGTACAACCGAAGACTTAAATCCAACACCACGCTGTGATCTGTGAAGAACTACCTGTTGACAGGGAGTGAAATTAAAGCAACAATAATGCAAAGCAACTTGTATGAAAAATGGAATCTACTGTACTTAGTGAAATGGCCATTTGTTTTCTTTGGTTTGGCTGTGTGCGCGGTGGTAACGAATATGCTAACTTGAAGAGCTCCATTGATTTTACTCGTTTTTCTCGCAAGATTTTATTCGTATCAGATGATCAAGAAGTACACTTGGGTTGCACCGACTGAAAGAATTCTAAAGCGTCCTTTGGATGCGAGTAGCAAAGAAGAATATAATCGTAAAAATGTTGCTTCTGGAGGGGACCGATAACGATGGAAAAAATACATCGATTGGCCTGCGATTTAGATTGGACACAGAATGGGATTCTCACGTCTCCGTGCAATGATAGTTAGACTTCTAGTAGATTGTGATCTCCAATAGTAATATATATATATATATA
>SNQJ01S0188264.1:1526-18279 GCA_010110895.2 Picea sitchensis | reverse complement strand
TCCATACCTCAACCCCGTATCATGCCTTTCTAGGTAATCAAGCATCGCCATCAGCTGAGTATTGCGATATCTTCTGAATTCATGGCATGCACCAAGGTAGTGCCCTATTATTCAGAAGTATTCTATAATACCGAATATTATACATTGTGAGTTATGTACATCTACCATGCATGCTATGAATCCGTGTAGAGCACTAGATGCACTTGTGGACATATTGGATCAAACATAATTCAGGGTGAATGAAACCCCTCAAGGACCAGGAAGAGGTCGAGGAGGTGGGGCTGGAGGACACTTCAGAGGAGGAAGAAAGTATGGAATAGGACCAAGTATATTCTACAAATGTGATAAGAAAGGTCACATGGATAGGGATTGTCCTCAACTGAGATGCCCATGGTTCTCACACTACAGAACCAATGGGCACACAACTGAATATTGTCCAACGTTAGTTGTGAAATGGGAAGATCGGGCATGTCAAAGAGGAGCCAACTTCATTAGTTCATAGATAAAGATGTTCATCAAGGGAAAACTACCCGATTTTAATATTGTTACTCGAGGAGGAGCAAAGACTAGCATAGATGTTGATAATGTTCCTAAGATCCATAAAGAAACACCTAAAGAGGACAGGTATGACCATTTGAAACAAAATCTATTCTTTAAAAATGCAATAGAAGTGTTCCAAAGTATCCATGGTCCTGAAATGGAAGAAAACCCCCTTGAACTGACCATTTGTCTGAATATTGTGCAATTCCCTACCTCACCCCTTGCACCCCGAAACCCTATAATTCTAATGAGACAATTTGAGAAATCACAAAATGTAGTTGATATTTGGTTTCAGTTATTTTCTGATATTCTTGGGAATAGACCAGCTGACAAAAAAGTTGTGAAATTCTCTATATTTATTTCTAGGAACGTAGGAACCCCCAGGAGCTAGAATAATCACTAATCTATTAGCATCAGAAGTCACTCCTGGATTGCTTACAGGAGTAGAGCCCAATGCCCATCTGTTTTATGTCACGATAGTTTTAATGGGTGATCAAAGGGGTAGAGACTCGAGAAGGTATCGCTCCAACTCAGGAACTACGTCCGATATGTAAGGAACAAAGGAGGTCTTGATATAAATTCAGTCAGTGAGTTGATTTAAAGATGAGCAACTTGAAGACTTGTTGAGAGGAATGAGAAAACTACCTCAAGCAACAGGCCTTTCAGTAGTTTGTAGAAGAAAAAATTTGAATGAAAGATCCTCTTGGTTCAGGGCTTCGAGAAAATGAAAGGGGGACTTGAATGGATCCTCCAATTCCAAGTCGTCCAACACTAAGAAAATCACGGGGATCGATTAGAAATAGTGCAACTGTTACAGTGATCCAACCTACATCATCCTATAATAGTTACAACTCGACTGGATCCTCCAATTTCGAGCTGCTCTAACACGATGTAAACAAAGACATGAAAGAAAATGACATTCATAAGGAAATAAGTCTCAAGAGTCCGTGCATAACCAGAATAGCAGTGCTTCATTAAAGTTTTACAACCGGGAGCCTTGGTCAACCATCGATGGATTACAAAATACAAAGACTGAGTCTATATACTCAGAAAAATTCACCTAACATAGGCGTGGTCAGTCATCCAAGGCGTGGTGTCCCTTCGGTCAAACTCGGTCGGATATTCTTCATCAGACCCCACCTTAACTGGGCATGGCTCCTGTAAGGGTAGTAGCTGAGCCATTAAGTGCCAAGTTAGCATGTGCAAACCTCTCTCGCTAGTCGAGGACTTAGGATGGAGTCTTTTGGAAAAAATAGGTACACAGGACCCTCTCGGGCAGATAGCTTGCTAGATCCTCCATACTTTACACTTGATGAGTGAGGAGAGGTTTCAACCACCCCCTCTCACCTTCATTTACTCCAATCGAGAGCTAGGATTGAGATTGAATCAGATGACACCTGGAGATCATGATGATCCCTTCTGTGACTAAACTCGACACCTTTAGCCCCTCTTGCATAGCTCTTTTATTTCCCAAGTGACCACAGGCTGTGACCCTGCATTTATTCTCAAAGGCGCTTTCGACGTTCATGAATAGTAAGATTTGATCCTTGCTTATCACAGTCACAATGAGAGAAATGTCGAGATGGCTTAATTGGGTGCCACGCATCCCTCTCAGATATGACAGTCCTAAATTTACTTGGCGATACTGTGGGCCTGGGTCCTGGATGCTCTTGGCACTTCGTTTCTCAGGGATATGAAGGAGCTGCTCCTTGTTCTCCGAAGTCGCGACGGGAAAAAAGGCGAGGAGCCTAATTGCGCACCAGGTGTCTCCTTTGGATGGACAACTAAGACTACTTTGTGATATTGTGGGCCCGACTTTGTGCGCTTTCGGCACTTCAGGGTTCGGGGTTTTGAGATGTAGCACGACATGGAACCCTCCCCCTTCGAAATCCCGAATGCTGAAATGCCGACGTGACTAGATCTCGTGCCATGCATCCTTTGGATGGAAAACTTCTATCCTCTCCTGTACGCAATATGGGCGCTATCCATTGCGCTAATCTCGGTGCAACTTCGCTAACCATGATTTCCCTCCGACCGTCGATCTTCTCCTATGGATGAATTCAGACTGTCGACAATATAATTTCGCTTGCTTACTTGCTTGGAAGCCTAAAACAAGATTTTTACATGCTGCACTTGGGCGCTTCTCATGCAACCTGTAGACCTGAATACTCTTGTGCCCAGGATAAGAATTGTTACTAACATTAGGCTCCATGGGGGATAGAGTTGTCCCTGTGATTCTCTAAGGACTCATTTTGTAGTTCCAGTGCCTTGTTGTTGGGCTATGGAGTCATTTATTTAAAACTTAAGGACGAAAAGAAAAACAATATATACAACTGCGAAAGAGCCATGTGTGGCTCAAGAGAAAAATATTTTTAGGAAATGCCCATTCAGAGGGCCATTGAAAGCTTCTTGATCCTTCAAATCTTGTAACCTGTAGGTGTTATTCGACAATACTTTGGAGACTTTGAAAGGCCTGATCCACAGGGCTTCAAATTTTCTGTGCTTGCCTTTATCTTGTTTAGGAGCATCCCATTTCAGTACTAGGTCTCCTATCCGAAACTCTTCTTTCTTGGCCTTCTTATCAAAAACCTGCTTGATCCTTTGTTGATGGTTGTGAATTCTACCCATTACCTACTCCCTGGCCTGCTGGGCTTCCACTAGCTGATGAATTTTTCTGATTATGTCATCAGGCTCCTCTCGATGATCCTGGAGGAATTTCGCTACAGGAATGGCTAAATGGGAAGGAAAAAAAACCTCTGCTCCATAGACTAATTGGGAAGGAGAGATTCCTAGAGATCTTTTCGTGGTCACTCGATCAACCCATAGAGAAAATTTCAATCTTGAATGCTAGGCCTTCTTGTTGTCTTCCAACAGTCTTTTGATGATCCTTACCAGGATTTTGTTAGAGGACTCTGCTAAACCATTGCCCTGGGGATAGTATGGGGTTGAGTGAATCAGTTTGATCCTGAATTTATCACAGAACTTGGCTAACGGCTCAACCCTGAAAGAGGCTGCGTTATCAGTGACAATCTTACTCGGGCAACCGAGTCTTCTGATGAGGTCTTCCAGGAATCCAATGATTACCTTGTGGGAAGCACTCCTGGTGGGGATAGCTTCAATCCACTTGGTAAATAAATCTGTAGCGGTCAGGATCCATCTGTGCTACCCACTGAAAGTGGGGTGAATTTCTCTAAATAAATATAGGCCCCATTGTTGGAATGGTCCTAAAACAACCACAGGATTTAACGACAAAGACTTGAACTATTGTTTTCCTGCAAATATTTGAAATTTGATGTAGGCTTTGACCCTTCTACAGATGTCAGTAAATACTGTGGGCCAGCAGTATCCAACCCTGAGGATTTTGTAGGCTATGGTTTTCCAGAAATGATGCCCTCCACATAGGTTGTCGTGAAATTCAACCATGATCCTTTCAGCCTCTTGCAGATCTACACATTTCAAAAGCAACCCCAGGGGGTCTTTCCAATATAAAACTTGATCGATAAGGAAGTATTGGACTGCTTTGAGCTTCAAATCCTTTGCCTTGTTTCTTTGTAGGCCATCTCGAGGCCACAACTCTTGCAAGAAATATATGACATCCTTATACTAGGCACATCGAGCCAATGGGGGCTCCCTTTGAGGGTCTATTTCAGACAATCGATCCTGCTGAATTCCCGAGCATTCATTGATGAAAATTACCCCCAAAGCTTGGAAATTTGCTTCAGCCAACAACTTGGCTAAACCTTGACCTTTGATCAATTTGGTAGGCTTTATTTCCAGGTCAAATTCCAAAATCTTGGCTATCCACTTACTCCTCCTCCCGTCTATGTCAGGCGGAATAAGAATGTCTTTGACAGCAGCTGAGGGGACATAGGAAATGATTTTTCACTGCAAGACATAGGTTCTAAAGGCCTTGAGATCCTTTACCAGGGCATAGGCCTGCTTTTCCATAGTGTCATACCTGACTTTGGCATATTTCAATGCTCGACTGAAATAGGCAATAGGTTGCTCTAGCACAACCTCGTTTGTCTGTAATAAAACAGCAGCCACCATGTCAGGTGAGACAAAGGAGAAAATAAGGAAATCCTTTGAGTAATCAGGACTGATAAGCACAGGGGCTTCAGTCAAGGCCTTCTTTATTATCTCAAAAGACTTTCACGATTCGGAAGTCCACCTTACTTCATTTCCCTTCCTTAACATGGCTGTTATAAGTTTTACCTCCTCAGCAAAGTTAGGAACAAACCTCCTCAGAAAATTAATCTTGCAAAGGAAAGATTGGACCTCCTTCCTGGATCTAGGGATTGATAAGGCTCGTATTTCCTCGACTCTTCTAGGATCGATCCTGACTCCTTCCGCTGATACTATGTGGCCTAGTAACTTTCCCTCCTGCATGGAAAACAAAGATTTCTTGGGGTTTAATGAAATGCCAAAAATCCCGCATTTCAGGAAAACCTTTATGAGATGACAACAGTGTTCTTTATCAGATTTAGAAAATACTGTTATGTCATCCAGATATATGACCAAAAATTTATCCCTTTCCCCAATGAAAGCTATATCCATGGCACGTTGGAACGTTGCCCCTGCATTCTTCAATCCAAAAGGCATTTTGGCATACATGAAAGTGCCCCATGGAGTGGTAAATGTCGTCTTTTCCCTGTCCTCGGGCAGAATAGAGATTTGGTTGTAGCCAGAGAAGCCATCGATCATGGACATTCTAGATGCTCCTGTTACCCTATGCAATATATGTTCCATCTTTGGTAAGGGGTAGTTATCCTTCCGTGAGATCCTGTTCAGGGTTCTGAAGTCTACACAGAGTCTGATTTCTCCATTCTTCTTCCTTACTGGGACCAAGTTGGCCACCCACTCTGAGTATCTCAGTGGTATGATGATCTGGGTATGTAGCAGCTTCTTCACTTCCCTCTCCATGATAGGAAGCAACATAGGATTGATCTATATTAACTTCTAACTAAATGGTTTCACCTCCCTCTTCAACAGGATTTTATGCTCAATAACAGAAGTGTTATATGTTTTGAGATCTTCATAGGTCCAGGCAAAAACATCAGCAAATTCTCTCAAAAGTCCGGCGTATTCAGACCTCTGCTCCTTTGTCAGACTTCTTGACAATTTGACAAACTTGGGTTCACTCTCAGTGCCAATGTTGCATTGAATAGTATCAGCATCATCCTAAGAGATTTCCCCTTTTAATGACACATCATTTCTATCAAAAAGCCTTTCCAAAGGAACCAGTCCCCTTGGAATATGGTTGTTGGGGAGCTGCACAATGTTACGCTCTGTAATTTTACTCAGAAACTTACCCCCATCAAGATCTTCTTCAGAGACAGAGTCTTGGTCGATATGCATTTTTGAAAATTCTTCGACAGCCTCCAAGAATATCTTGATCTCAAGATTATCCTCGAATACCTTCCAATGTTTGATGTTGTCATGTATGGAGGACCTGTATTTTACTTCTACATCGTATCTGAATTTGGGCGGAAAGGGCACTTTGAAACTGCTCGCTGATGTAGACAAATAATCAACCACTGTGTTCTTCTCTCTTGGGACAAAATAAATGTTGAATGCTGAGAAGAAACTGTCAATTAAGTCCCATACCTCATTTTTGAAGCTTCTGAGTCAAGGATGCTTAGCCTGATAAGTGTTTCTGATCTGCTGGACCACCAACTCTGCATATCCGAACACTGCTACCTCCTAAATTCCCATTTCCCTTGCGGCTCTTAATCCTAGGACAAGAGCTTCATACTCTACCACATTGTTGGTAGCTTCAAATTATAATTTGTATGACAGAGATATGGTTTTCTGAGCAGGTGACACAAACAACACCCCATTACCAGCGCCCTCCCTGGAAAAGGCTCCATTAAAGAACATTTTCCAAATAGGGGTGATGAAGGGAGGAAATTTATGGGAAGTGGTGGGCGACTTTCTGAGTTTCAGAGGAGGCTCGGGAGCATTAGTGAGTTGTAGTACACTGGAACCTAAATCAGTGTCCAAGGAAAAAATGGGGTGGTTGGTAAGGTTGTTTTCATCACTGATTATATAGGCTAGTTGGGCTTCCCTGTATAGCCTCCTATGTTCTCCTCCAAACACTGGGATAGTAGCATATGTGAGGTCCATCTGCAAAGTTCCCCCCAGTATTTTTATCCAATATCTTGATAACAACATACCGAACTTGGGGGGTGTTGTTCCTGAGTCTGTACTAAGGCTTCAAGTACAGTGTCAAGGCATCCGAAAGTATGTAAAGGATGAATACGAAGATATATGTTATCCTTCGGTGTAGGAAACTAATGAAGGTTTCTACGTTCTCGCTGTCTATCTTCCAACTGCTCTTGAGCAGTTATATCACGCTCAATGGTTGCCCATGAAAATTCTAATTCCTCCCGGGTGTTAGCAGTTTTAAGGATTGTATCGAAAAGATTTAATGTGATATGATTTTGATTAGAAAGTTTGGGTTGAATATTAGGTTGAATAGCTGCAGTGACAGTCATTGAGGAGCAGTACCAGTATGGAAATGATTTAACGTGAGATTATAATGCAGTTTCAATTTGGTTTTTTAAGTGGTATTTTTGCATGAAGAACAAAATGGAAATGCAAACTGAAGGCCCTTTCCTGTAACTGTATTTATTTTAGTAAAGGTATGGAATGAGAGAAAAAAAACATTTAGCTGTGGATAACGTAAGGTTCCTGTCAATAGAAACTCACACATGCACAAAAGAAGAAATTAGCATAGCAATAATTGACATCGTGTAACAAAATATAAAATTCTGTAAATGCAAATTGGTCTTACACCCGCTGATAGCTGGTGCAGAGGAAAGACAAGACACAATTACAGAAAGATGAAATCCCTTCACTATAGTAGTGGTCGTACTAAATTATAATGATACACATCAATTATGTAGAGAAAAATGAAAAGAAACAAAGAACATAAAGAAACAAACTTGCAACACAGTCGTGACGGAATCAGGAATCTTCAAATTTGTTGTATTAACTCCTCCCATGTAAAAATACATTACAATGTTTTGCCAAAAAGTCCAGCCCTTGGTTATTCTTTTCTTGATCTCTTTATACAAATTTTCCCTTCCCTACTCCTATTCTCAAAAAAGTGCCAGCCCTGCTTTTACGTGACTTAGTGCATATTATACATCTGTTCGTAAACTTGATACAAGTTGTGAAAGTTCTGCTTGGCAACTGTGAGGAGCGAAAACACTCCATCTCTTCTACTTGATTTTCAAAAAGGGCCAGGTGCTTGTCTTTGCATAGACTCAGTGCATATCCTACATCTATCCATGAATTGGGATACAAGTTGTGACGACTCTGCTTGACAAATGGCTTCGGCAAAGTAGCACTCTCGGGCTAATTGTGGAAGTATATTCCCCATATATGCATCAACGATATCAAGGGCGCCGAGTTGTGTGTTGGGCTGAATCAAATGTCCATCAATTTGAGCCATGTCTACCTTGTCTATCTTTGAGATCTCTACCAAATTTATCTCATCTTTCTCCTTCATGTCGAGGGAGATCTGCTCTAAATTCATCTGCCTTAGCATCTCTGTGTCACCTCCACTTTCCATCCCCAACAGTTCACCATTTATGGATTTGAAAGTTTCTTCTAGTGAATTTGTCACTTTTTGAGCCTACTCCTTGCTTAGAGTAATATCATGCTCCCAATTTTTTAACAAAATATTTCCCCTAGTCTGTTCAGCAATGGTGAGCCCGGGAGACCCTGCTAAAAACCTATTGTTGGTGGCTATCACTGCTTCTTGGAAGGCGATCCGAGCAGCTTTGACGTTTCTTTCCTTGACAATCAGATTCTCAGAAATCTGATGCATTAATAGGCAATCTCCTAGAAATTCCCCTACTTTGTTTAGCAAACTCTATTGAGCAGAGGAGATCTGGCTCCGAATATCAGTTGCTCGGGATTTAATGATCTCGATGTCAATCGCCTTGCTTTCTGCGACCTCCAGCTGAGCCTGCAACTGTGTAATCGTATCCCTCTACTGGCCCGATTGCACCCGACCATCTCGGATCGTAGAATTTGCTTGTTCCAGCTTAGTTTTGAGGACTTGGATTTCTTGCTTATCGGCCAATCGGGCCAACTCTATTTCTCCGCTCGCTTGACTCTTAGTGGTCTCTGTCGCCGAAGCCACCCTGGCTTCAAGAGTCTTGATCAGGCGATTTTTTGCTTTGAGCTGCTTCTTTAACATTTTGACCGAGAATTGATTTGCCATCGCATATGCTCCTAGCGTTCCTGCAACTTCCGTGGAAAATTCATCTTTCCTTTTATTCATCCCATCGGTCATCACTTTGAATTTTTTAACAGTGGACCCTCCCTCTTGATAAAATTCTCGCTTCACCACAACTTTCCTCTTTTTGTCAAAGAAGGATTCACTAGGAGGGAGTTCCTCTGCCCTTATAGGTCTCAGTTATTCACCAAATATCCATCCCTCGCTAACGCCTGCCTGTGCCGACTGCAAGGGTGTGACAGAGGTGATGGGTTGCCCGATCTGCTTCACAACCTTCTCTAGTGTGTTGAGTGGATCTTGCTCTTTCGGGGGGTCAGGGGTCTTCGTCCCTGCCTCCGGATTCTGAGTTTCTGGTGGGCCTGTGTCTTTTATTTCCTCCTCCGAACTATGCTCCTTGGGAGGGCCAGTAGTCTCTTTTTTTGTTTCGGGATTCCCCTCCCGCTCAGGACTCTTCTCCTTTTATGGATTCTTATCCTGCTCAAGACTCTTCTCCCTTTCAGGATTTTTCTCCGTTTCGGGATTCTTCTCCTGCTCAGGATTCTTCTCCTACTCCCCTTCCTGACGTTTTTTGGGGTTAGAGGTTTGCCCCTCAGAACTTTCGGCCTCTTTTTCTTTATCCTTGGAAATTCCCAGACCTCCCAGCACCACGGGGAGACATCATTTCCTATGCTCCTGAAATTTTCAAACTGAGGCCTTGTCTTCGGGTGCTAGGGATCTGATTCGAAATTGCACCTCCGAATAGGACCTCGCCCCTCGGAAAACATCATCCGAGGGTGAACATTCATGCTCGAACCTCTTTAATCCACAATTTCCCAAATGAGTGCTTACAATTCCCTGAGGATCATGCTTTTTGTACTCAATAGAGACTAAGCTCAAGTCTTCTATGGCTGCAGCCTCAACCTTAGCATGTCTGAAATATAATAAGGAATAGGAATTTATCCGAACAAGGAAAAACGACCATACCTTCTTTGATGACGCTTTGAGATCTTTGCTCACTCCACCGATTACTGTTTGTCGAGCAATCTCACGACAGGCCAGCTTATCTAGGATGAATAGCGGTAGTGCTAGAGGAGGAACAACAGCTTTGAACACTCTAAAATAGGAGAATTATTCCTCCACATACCAGTCCGCGATACGGCTCAGATTCGCAGCAATGCTATCTGAGATGCGGGGTGGAAAAAGACCAAAAATGGCGACGTGCAGGGGCACCATCACCCAGTTGAAAATCTCATAAATAAACTCATTTGCATTATTTTCCCACAGCTTGTTGTGGTACTCATGCACAGTTTTTTCCTGGGTTGGACTCCAAGCCCAATTCATCNGCTAGGGATCTGATTCGAAATTGCACCTCCGAATAGGACCTCGCCCCTCGGAAAACATCATCCGAGGGTGAACATTCATGCTCGAACCTCTTTAATCCACAATTTCCCAAATGAGTGCTTACAATTCCCTGAGGATCATGCTTTTTGTACTCAATAGAGACTAAGCTCAAGTCTTCTATGGCTGCAGCCTCAACCTTAGCATGTCTGAAATATAATAAGGAATAGGAATTTATCCGAACAAGGAAAAACGACCATACCTTCTTTGATGACGCTTTGAGATCTTTGCTCACTCCACCGATTACTGTTTGTCGAGCAATCTCACGACAGGCCAGCTTATCTAGGATGAATAGCGGTAGTGCTAGAGGAGGAACAACAGCTTTGAACACTCTAAAATAGGAGAATTATTCCTCCACATACCAGTCCGCGATACGGCTCAGATTCGCAGCAATGCTATCTGAGATGCGGGGTGGAAAAAGACCAAAAATGGCGACGTGCAGGGGCACCATCACCCAGTTGAAAATCTCATAAATAAACTCATTTGCATTATTTTCCCACAGCTTGTTGTGGTACTCATGCACAGTTTTTTCCTGGGTTGGACTCCAAGCCCAATTCATCAAAGGAAAAGGCGTCATGGAGCATATCCCGTCCATGATATATGCGGACATGAAGAATCTAGAGGGTCTCCTGGCTACTTTTTTCTCCCGGTAATCTGTAATTCTGTTGAACAGACTGTCGGAGAGAATTTTATCCCAATTAAATGAGCAACCTTCTGCTACCTGAAATATGAGAGGTACCCACTGGATGTAAAAATTTGCGGTATCTTCCCATCCGAAGAGCCGACAAGTCATCATCGCCACATACATATACTGTGGCTCCAATAAAGAAATCGAATACACACCTTTGTCATTCACTCTGAATGTTGCTGAATGCGACACCCAGTCTTTAATCAAACTAGGCATGGTTTTATCAAATTCCTCGCATTCCTTCTTTTTGAAGTCGGCCAGGAATTCTTTGCCATATGTGTATTCAGAAGTTGCTAGGAGCTTATACATAGACTGGATATGCTCTGGCCTAAAAGTCCCTATCATGGCCTGCCGTTCATTTACGATAGTCCTGGAGGGAAGGTCGATGTGATCCAATGCCCATCGGATCATGTCGTAGTATGGGAGAAACCGAGGTCTGGTCGCAACCAGGTGCATTCTCGAATGAACAATTGTCTTTTACTTTGTGTTCAGGTCGTCCTTCACAATATCATTGTTATCGTCATCAAAGTCTGAATAGTTTACCAGCTCGGATTGTAGAATGTCTGAAATAAACGACCAGGTGGGTACTGAGCCACCCATCCGAGGCGAAGTATCTGAGACGTTGTACGGACCCTGTGCTGCAACCTCGACGTTTGCTTTTGCTGCTCTCCTTGGTGCCATAGCTGAAGCTTGCCTTTTTTCTCTTCTGCAGTAGACCTGTGTATACATGTGGAAATGAGTTTCCTCGGAGAAAAGTGAGTTCTATGCGCTTAAGAGAAATGTTAAAAATAGAATGAAAATTCTCGCATATATTTGAAAATCTTGTACGTTTGAAATAAGTCTGTCAAATCGCAAATAAAACCAAATTTATTATATAAATCTGATCTTATTTATTCGTAGATTTACACTAAATCTTCATTAATGTCATCAATGTTTGACGGCTTGACAGGCAGTCGGGTTATGGAGCAAGCAGCTAGATCGTGAAGTGTGCAAACCTCGATGCGTTGGACGAATCTCATTTAAATTTTAAAAAATCAAATCTTATGGACTTAAATCATTTCCTCGCTTTTCGTCGCATCGTGAATTTCCCTTTAACATTCTGACTTTACAACTCGCGAGACTGCGAGTGCCGATTTAGCTTAATTAACAATAGCCTTGATTTGACGCATCCTTAATTATATAATTAACTTAATTGCCATATCGCGACTCGGGAATTCGAGGACAGGTTTTTGGGAAAATGATATGCCGAGTCGCGATATCCCGATGTAGCGATAATTAAGGTTCGAATTAAGAGAAGGAAATCTTAGATTAGGCGACTAATTAATCTTTCCATAATCATGTCGCAACTTCGTGAATCAGGGTTCTGGACACTTTAACTTTGTGAAAGAAAGTGTCGAGTGGCGATGTGCCGAGAATTAAAATTCACCATGATTAGTTTTTTACCTTTAGTTTTCAACCAAGGTTCTCACACAAGTTATCGTGTTCTCGGCTATCGGGGTTGTAAGGACAAAAAATTGGGTTCGACGAGTTCCGAGGCACGAAACCCCGACGACGTGTAAACATAGTTAAAGGTTTTACCCCAGTTAATGCTTTGGACGAAAAATAGACCTGAGTTCGCCTTTTCGCGATTCGGGACTTGTGAATTCAAGAAATAAAGTGTCCGACTTGTGAGACCCCGAAATAAAACAAAAAAGCAAACGTAATTACGCAAAATGAATCTTTTTTGAAAGTGTAAAAGCATTGCTATTCAGGCGACAAGATTTTCAGAGTTTCATAATTTCGGAAGGAAAAGAAAAACAACTTTAGATCTCAAGCATGAAAAGTTGAAAATTGCGCGAGGTGAAAAACAAGGGTGGCTCCAACAGGGGGGACATCAGCCACTACAACATCCATGACCACACTTTTCATGGGCAATTGAAACAAGGTCACGACCAGGTCTTTGATAACTCCTAGACATTGAACTTTCTTGGAGTCAAAGGAATAGAGGTCATGATAGGCTCGGGTGACTTCTAGCCCAAACTCTTCCATGACAGTTTTTGGCATTAGGTTGTGAGAAGCCCCCGAATCCATCAAGAAGTTGTGCAGTACCTTGTCATGTATGTTCAAGGGAGTGTAGAAGGGAGGGGATGAGTCATTCCTGTCTTCTACCATAGGACCTAGAATAACTACAGGCTTTTCATCTTGCAAATTGATGGAGTCTGTGGGGGGGCATGAGACCTCAGACTGTAAAATCTCAGAGAAGCGTTTCTTGAAACCTTCATGTTTAATCAATTCGATCAGGGGCACAAGAATTATTATCTTTTAAATTTCATGCTCGAAATTAAAAGAAGATGTAAGCTTCGGGATTTCTCTTATTTCGAGAACATGATCCTGGACGATGGGAGAGAGGGGTCGGGTCTTATTACCTCTGTGATTCACTGCTACTTCATTAGCAGGTTTCTCTGTTCTAGTCAACTCCTCAGGAACATCAGGTGCTACTATATTTTTCTTGGACCTCAGGTCATACCTACCTTGGCTGCCACTAGCCTTGTCTCCCTTGCTAAGTTCATTTAGCTGATTGTCCATGAGAGACTCCTCGTATGATAATTGAGTGAGATGAGGAAAAGGAGGAGTGTCTTTGAAGCAATGGATTTCAATATCAAGCTCATCTATTTCCCCTTCTTCCCCCTCGGAAACAATTTTTTTTTGAAAAGGGGCCTGAATTTTCTGGTCTTCCCTGTCTCTTCCCCTCTCTCTTTGCATAGTCGGGGAAGGAACATTGTTTAGCCTCCTGAAACCTCCTTTGTTTTCAGTGTTTTGAGGGCCCTTGTATGCTTTCCTCCCCTCCACCTTCATTCTCTCCATCTCTGCATACAAAGACTTCACCATCTTGGTCAATTCATCCACTTGAGGGTGGGGCACCGAAGGGCTAGAAGCTGAGGCTTTAGATCTTCCCTTTCTCCTGTTCGCGTCAACATTGTTCTTCAGTCTATTAGCTGACAATACATTAGATTCCACCTCTATGGCTGCATATTTCATTTGAGCTAAGGAGGTGGCTCTTCTTTCTCTCAATAAAAGACAGAAATTGGGTCCAAACGCACTAGCATAAGAAATCTTGGCCGAGGCTTCTGAGGGTTTTATTTCAGCAGGAATTTTATTATACATCTTATTCAATCTTTTGGAGAAGTCAGAGACAGACTCTCCTTCCATATTTTTCAAAGACCCAAAATCTTTCATGTAATACATGAAATCCTTCCTATCTCCCCACTGCCTTAGGAAAGTGCTATACAAAGCTTCAATCCCATCAATAGATCTGGGGGCCAATCCTCTAAACCACTTCCTCACCTCACCATCCAGGCTCTGGACGAAGAATCTCATCCAAACATCTTCATTTTCAATGTTCAGGTTGTCTACATAACTGTAGAAAGTAGCCAGGTGCTCTTCCACAGTTATGTCCCCTTCCCCAGTGAACTTGGGCATATAATTCAAGTAATCTCCAGCAGGGAGATGATTCATAGGATGGGGTAGGATTAAGGGAGCATATTTGGCAACAACTATGGCGTCCATTCTATTTAGAGGGGGATTAGCACTAGCCATAGGAATATTAGGTGGAGGAGAACTTGGAGGAGAAGGAGTGTGAACAGGGGATATCGGGAATGACCTTCTGAGTGGAATGGGAAACAATAGGGGATTTAGGGGGTCGGCTAATGGGCTTAAGTTAGTGGACGCTCCTCTTCGTGCAGAAGCGAAAATAGTAACAAGAGGAGGAGTGGTAAATCTAGGCATGGGGAAATATTTTGTGGTCTTGGGTCTATGCCAAGGTACAATTTCAGGGGAGAGGGGAGTGACAAGGATTTTTCCCTCCGATCCGAGACCAGGAGGGGAAAACTCAGCAGGAACACTCTCGAAATTTAGGAAACGGGAAACTTCAGAAAAAGGTCTGTTAAGAAACTGAGGAGGAGAAAATGGAGTTCCTATAGAAGGATATGGTGGATTACCTAGTTCGACGGTGGAATCTTCTCCTTCAGAGGCCTTTCCTTTTATGAGAACCACCTCCGGCTTAGTTTCGGGTGTAGCTAGAGGCAACTGTGGATGATACCGCATGTGTCTACCTCTGAAAGCCACAATTAACACGAAAGGTTCACCACAATGGAGTCATCACAATGGATTTACCAGGTGCACAACAACAATCTTTAATGGCTCTAATACCTGATGCACCTTCAGAATCAGAGGCTCAATGTCGTTCAATCCTGGGGAAAATTTTCAACTTCGTCCCCGGCAATGGCCCCTGAAATGTTAGCATCAGAAGTCACTCCTGGATTTCTTATAGGAGCAGAGCCCAACGCCCATCAGTTTTATGTCACGATAGTTTTAATGAGTGATCAAAGGGGTAGAGACTCGGGAAGGTATCGCTCCAACTCAGAAACTGCATCCGGTATGTAAGGAACAAAGGAGGTCTTGATCTAACTTCAGTCAGTGAGTTGATTTAAAGATGAGCAGGTTGAAGACTTGGTGAGAGGAATGAGCAAACTACCTCAGGCAATAGGCCTTTGAGTAGTTTTTAGAAGAAAAACTTTGCATGCAAGATCCTCTTGGTTCAGGGTTTTGAGAAACTAAAAGGGGGACTTGACTGGATCCTTCAATTCCAAGTCATCCAACACTAAGAAAATCACAGGGACCGATTAGAAATAATGCAACTGTTACAGTGATCCAACCTACATCATCCTATAACAGTTACAACTTGACTGGATCCTCCAATTCCGAGCTACTCTAACACAGTGTAGACAAAGACATGAAAGAAACTGACATTCATAAGGAAAGAAGTCTCAAGAGTCCATGCATAACTAGAATAATAGTGCTTCATTAAAGTTTTACAACTGGGAGCCTTGCTCAACCATCGATGGATTACAAAATATGAAGATTGATTCTATATACTCAGAAAAATTTGCCTAACAGAGGGGTGCTCAGTCATCCAAGGCATGGTGTCCCTTCGGTCAAACTGGGACATATATTCTTCATCAAACCCCACCTTAACTACGCATGGATCCTGCAAGGGGAGTAGCTGAGCCATTAAGTGTCGAGTTAGCATGTGCAAACCTCTTTGGCTAGTTGAGGACTCGACATGGCGTCTTTTGGAAAAAATAGGTACACAGGACCCTCTCAGGAAGACATCTTGCCAGATCCTCCATACTTTACACTTAATGAGTGAGGAGAGGTTTCAACCACCCCCTCTCACCTTCATTTACTCCAATCGAGAACCCGAATTGAGATTGAATTAGATGGCACCTGGAGATCGTGATGATCCCTTTGTTGGCAAATGTTTAACAGGTAGCACATGCTTTTCATTGATGGCAAGTACAACAGTGAAGATGGCATGAGTATAGGAAGAATGTAACAGACGCGCAACAGAAGTATTTTAGGAAGACATTGTAGAGCAAGCCCGATAAGTTCAGAAGAGATAGTGTAGACGATTGTTGGCAGGTTATTATCAGGCAAAGTAAGCTTGTCATTGATGGCAATATTAGAGTATGCAGCGAAGGAAAAACAAGGACAAAGTACGCTCTGGAGGAGAAGCGCCAGTGATCGCTGGATCCCATCCTGAATTCCCGATGGCTGTCAGATCTGAATGAAGACAAAAGGAGCACGCAGATATGGAGGATAGATCTCAGGCATTAGATCTGAGTGCAGGATCCGACCACCGTTGGATCGAGGAAAACCTGTATGATATTTAAAAGTGCAAGGAGTAGAGGGCTCACAAATATTGAAAGAAGGAGGACCGTCCATCTCAGGGGGTTATGTGGACCATTGATCCCACTCCCTGTCGAAGTTTCAGGGATCAAGAGTTGGAGATGTCAAATAATATTGACATCAAGAATCACGAAACCGCGATGTGTGAAATCCCGACTGAATCTGAACTG
>SNQJ01S0188263.1:23964-39949 GCA_010110895.2 Picea sitchensis | reverse complement strand
CCTTCGCCTCTCGAGCACTTGTTGGTCAGTTCATGGGCCTTTGGCCCTCACCTCGGAAAATAGATCTTTGGATTGTGTGGAACTAACACCCTCTGGTTCAAGGATGTATGAATCACTTATTTTGCAGTAAGGGCTTCTACATTTTTTTATTTTGAGCTTAAATAAGAAAAAGATCTCATCTTCAGAAACAACCCATATTTCTTTGGCCCAAGAGGGTTGTACCTAAATAAATGGACGCCTAACTTCGATCCAAAAAATGGCATTCCTTCAGCTATGCCAGTATGGGTAAGGCTTCCCCACTTTCCTTTTCACTGCTAGGGTGATGAAGTTCTGAAAAGCATAGGAGACACCCTAGGGAAATACATTGACAAGAAAGACCCTAGATCAAACCTCTACTCCTGTGCTAGGATTTGCGTAGAAATAGACCTAGAAAAAGGGCTCCCTAAAGCAATCAAGTTAAACTTAGATGACTGGATTCACATCCAAAAATTAGACTACGAATATGGTCACTTTGTAAATATTTTCCCCAGCAATAAGAAGCCCTAAAAAACTGAAGCATCCCCACAAGAAAATGGATGGCAACAGGTCCGCAAAAAAAATTCTAGCGGCCAAAATAACAGACCTCACCCAGGGCCTTCAGGCCCTCAGCCCACTACAAAACCCCCTCGCCAAAACCCTACCCCGAAATCCCCGACCAAAAAGGCTCCCTCTTCAACCCCCAACCCTCCCTGCAGCTGCAAACCCTCTGAAATATTAGGAGAAACCTCCTCAAAGCATAACCCTTCACTAGTACCAAACCTTTCCTCTCCACCTGATCCACCCCTAGTCGGCATCATTAAAAAATGCGACACAGATGATCCCTCCATGGAAGAAGCACAGGTCCCCACACAGCAAGAAACTTCAACCTCAAACACGCGTGTGCAATACAATCAGGAAAACGAAGAAGGAGAGATCACATCGGAGAAGCCAAGAAAATCGGGGCGACGAACAAATAAGGAAGTCAGAGAAGAAGTAGAAGCTAAAGAAAATGCCCAAGGAAAACAACAGACTATAGAACACACAATCCATACATCGATAAGGAAAGTAGGAACTAGAGGAATGGATCACTCGGTCCACGGTAGCCGAGCCCCCTCCAACCCCCTTTAATGATTTTTTTCTCCTAGAATTGTAGGTGCTTCGACAGTAAGCTTAAAGCCGAAGCACTAAAAGATCTAATAAAAATGGCCAATCCATCGGTCATCCTTCTCCAAGAAACTAAAATGGACTCTTCATCACTTCTTGAAGAAACAAACAAAATTTTCAACTATAGTGGCGGAACGATGGTCAGCTCCCAAAGAGCCTCCAGCGGCATCGCAACACTCTGGAACGAACAAATATGGAGCTCTGAGGTAATTTTTGAAACCCAAAATTGGATTTTAAAAGTCCTTAAAAATAAGGACAACAATAGTGTCATTTATGTTGTCAATATGTACATGCCAAATACTTATAAAGACAAATTGGAAACCTGGATCCAGATAAAGCTCTGGGACCTGACGAGTTTCCAATCAGATTTTATCGATCCTATTGGGACACCATCAAATGGGACTTGAAGAAAATGCTAAACTACACTTTGCACAAACAGAAAGTCAGAGGAGCAACAAACACTACCTTCCTATCTCTCATTCCCAAATAATCCAACCCCTCCAATTTCTATTGCTTCTACCCCATCTCACTTTGCAACTCTTCATACAAAATCCTCACCAAAATCATCGCAAATCACCTCACCCCCTTGCTCATAAATCTAATCTCAAAAAACCAGAGCGGGTTTCTTAGAGACAAGAAGATAACAGACAACATTTTTCTAGTTCAAGAAGCCATCCATTCAATAAAGAAAACTAAAACTCCAGGTATAGTAGTCAAGCTCGATATGGAAAACACTTTTGACCGGGTCAAACATAGTTTTCTCTTCTCAATCCTCAAAGCTTATGCCTTCTCAGAAAACTTTATCAATTGGATCAAAGCCTGTACCAGTGCACCCTGGGTCTCCCCTCTCCTGAACAGGCATCCAACAAATTTTTTCAAAGCAAGCAGAGGCCTTCGACAAGGTTGCCCCCTCTCTCCCTTTCTCTATATTTTTCTAGCGGACTCTATTAGCCGAAAGTTGGAGGAGGAACGAAGAAAAGGAAATCTCCCTGGTTTATGCATAGCAAGAGGGGTAAAAGAGATAAATCATTCTCAATTCGTAGATGATACCCTCTTACTGGGATCAGCCACATTACGCACCACCAATCGTTTCCAAAAGATTCTCATTTCCTTTCTTACAGCTTCAGGTGGCAAGCTAAACATATCTAAATGCAAAATTTACGGATGGCACATCCCAGGGCACACAAAAGAGAAAATCGCCAAAACATTCAACTTCACCATTATAATGACTTGGAACCACTTCAAATATTTGGGAATGCCCATCTTCCTCAACTCCTATGGCTCTTCAGCCTGGTCAGAAATCGTTGAGAAAATTTCAGCGAGAATTCAGAATTGGGGAGGTCGTTGGCTCAAACTCGCAGGGAAACCATTCTTATCAAATCAACCCTTTCCTTCCCCTCCATATTTCAATGCTCGGGACTTTTAGCTCCCAAAAATATTCTAGAAAAAATCTCCAAAGCTCTGAGATGCTTTCTCTGGGCAGGCGGCAAAACAAATATGAAAAAATTCCACCTCATAAACTGGAAACAAATATGCTAACCTTACAACAGAGGTCTGTCCATCAAGAACCCATATATAATGAATAGATCTTTGAAAGCTAATCTAGCCTGGCATTTAACAATGGGAAATTCAGACTGGTGGAAGTTATCCCTTATAAAAAAATACTTCCAAACCTCCAGACTTAGATGTCTATACGGATCCATTCCCACTCTTTTGGGCTCCCCGATATGGCGCCTTCTCAAATATGTTTCTCCTCTTATTCAGGACAAACCCTCTTAGGCCCCTGGAAATGGAGACACAATAAACATCTGGTCGGATCGTATCCTCAACCATGATCCCCTAAGCTTCATTGTGACTCTTCAGCCACTTAAAGATTAGTGTTGCACAAATGGACTCTCCAAGCTTCAGGATTTCTGCCTCTGGAACAACGATGGGGACTAGGTAAATTGGAAGTTGCCTAACCCCCCAGATCTTCCCAACCCTATCCTCCTCATCGTTTTCAACAATTTGGCCAGTTGCGCCCCCCACAACCGCTCCATCACAGACTCCCGAAGCTGGGGTGAAAAAATCTTCTCTGTCAAGGAGGGTTATAACTACCTCCTCTCTGAAACCCATGACCCCCCTCCCTCCAAAATCTGGAAAGAGATTTAGTTCGACCCCTCGCTACCCAAAATAAATACCTTATGCTGGCTCTTGGTCCACGACAAATTCTTTTCAGATGAAAACCTTCTCAAAAGGGGCATTCAGGGCCCCTCTTAGTGTCACCTTTGCCTTGAAGCCTCAGAAACCATCACCCTCATTTTTATGGAATGAAATTTCACCACCTGTTGGCACAAGGGCAGACCCAAGGTTCAATGGTACAAAAATGCACCAACAAAACCCTAAATATCGTTCCTTTTGGCAACACCTGCAAAGCAGATGAAGTCTCACCTGATCAGGTAGAGGCAGGGGTGGTTGTGAGGTTCAGGTGTCTGCAACCTTAGCTGGGACATAGATCTGTGATTATAACACTTAGCAAGCACTTAGCATAGATCATTCATAAATATTCAACCCTTATTATACTTCGCAGATGTCACAAAGCATCACAACATTCACTTAGATCTAAGATATTTCATCACTTAACAACAATAAAACAAATCAGATCATGTAGATCATCACTAAGCATATTCATACATGTTAGATCATCCAAGAAGCATAAAACATGGCCAGATCTATCTAAATACATCAAAACACTTGGCAAAGCATAGATAAACACATCAAGTCGAAGCACAAATCATAACACACAGATGTATGTGGTTCACCCCCACCCTAGGGCTACGTCCACCAACTCTTCTTCTTTATTATCATCTTCAATCAGGTTACAGCACAGCGCCACCATAAACACTATTGCGCACAGGGAAGAATATATGTGTAGCTTGATCGATCCTTCTCCCTTGCATTACAACACAAATCCTTCTATAACCTCTTACGGTAACTTGCACTTAGCTCTGCAAGCCTTTCCTAGTCCCTACAAAGCACTTACAATGCACTCTAGCACTTAGCCTACACCACATAGATGTCGATCTAGCAATTAGCTTATGTCTCTCTTCTTACATCACCTAGCTACTTATTTATACATTACAAAAGTGGGCCTAAATGTGGGGGAACCCATGGGCCGACATCCCTTTCCTGTTACATTATCCCAAAAACCCAAAAAGGACCCAAAGTGGGCTGAGATCCCTTGATCTTTGCTTCCCTTGGTGATTCATCTTCGACAGGCTGTCGAAGTCCCAAAAATGGTCAAATATGACCAAGTATTTCCCAAAACTTGGTCAAGGGCCAACAGGCCACCAACACTCACATGTGACTCGTCCCGCATCACTCAGGTCTGACCAATTCTGCTTCGAACGCCTCGAGCTTAGCTCGAGCTGCTTCAACCTGCTGCATTGCTATTGCCTCTTGTTCGACGAACTTTTGTATGAGTGTGTTACTGACTGGTCCCTCTAGGTGTTGTTCTGTTGTATTCACGACCTATTCCAACTTTGTTCACTGGCTCTCGATCTCTGTAAAAAGATGACATTCTTTATCCTACACAAGTTGGAGCCGTTGCATTTCTTCCATTACCTTACTTTGGATTGTATGGATCTGTTGTTGGGCGGTGTGCTTCTTAGGAAACCGCTTCATTCTTTCTACGGGTGATAGGGCCTTCAGCTACACCTATAGATTTTCGGCTTCGTACTTCACCTCCTAGAGCTGTGACTCCAATTTATGCAATTCGGGATTCTCGGCTAGGCTCTCATATATCTGCGCACTTCTACTACTTAACTGTTTGCATTCCTCAGTGAGTGCTTTAATCTTTTATACTATGCTCTGTTTGCATTCCTCAGTGAGTGCTTTAATCTTTTATACTATGCTCTGGGCAGTCATTTCTCTATGGTCGTGATCTTCTTGCGAGGTACTTGGTATGGTCTGAAGCTCTAAGTCCAGGACTCTTTGTTGAAGTTTCTGAATAACTTCAACAAGCTTCATCACTTGGAGTTCTAAGGGTTCTTCTACCTTCTGTTCTAAGATGGTCACAGAGAGAAATGCTTTGTTGACTGCCTCTTCAATCCCTATCTTCTTCGTGAGCAGCTGCTCTTTCTCTTTTTGGATCTTTGCTCTATCTTCTTCAAATTTCGCTTGGAGAGCATCCTTCTCTTGTTGCGGAGCTCGATGTTGCTCAATGATTTCCTCCCGTGCTTGCTTTAAGGCCTGGGTGGCTTGTGTTGTTTCTTCCTATGCTTTTCGAAGGTGTACTTCGACTGTGTTAGCAATCTTGCGAAGTTGAACTGGTTCATCTCCCTCTTTTGTTGTTCCTTCTGGTAGGGGCGCAGTAGATACTGCGTGGCTAGACTAAAGTGTCTACTGCACTCCTTGGAGCTCACTCTCAATTTTGTTGTACATTGTCTCTTGCTTAGCTTCCTTCTTTTCTGTTATCTTTTCTATAGTTTCATTCATAGTTGCGATGACGCAACTGAATTCATATGGAGTGAGCGTGGTCTACATCTTAGTTACAGGTGCTTTCGATTTCTTCAGGGAGGAAGGCTTCAGACACGAACCCTTCCTTTCCTTTATGATTTCTACTTCATATCCTGGCCTCCTTTCGACTTCTTCTAAGTCTTCACCATTACCTCCTTGCTATAGTGTAATGGATGTAGTCCTTACAGATCTACTGTCTACATCCTGGATTTACTCATAGTTATTTGTCTTTCTAGGTCTAGGTGTATTCTGTGCAGCTTCTGAGCTATCAATATCAGATAGGTCCACGGGGTTTGCTAGAATGAGAAATTTTTCCAACTAGTCCTTGGTAATCGCTTCGATGTCTTCCTCGGTCAACTTGTATTAATACTGTAACTATTGCTTATGCTCATCTATGCGCAGTGTGATATAGATGAAATGGCAGTCCGTGTTGAACTTCATCAAAGGTTGAAACCTGTGGAGGGTATTCGAGGTTATCCAAGGCTCAAACTGGATGGTGGTCCTCAGTTGGGTGTAGTAGGTATGGAAGACGACATTGGACTACCATTGCTTTCTCATGTCGGTCGAGTACCACAGGGTACTGAACTTCACAGCCAAAGGTTCAAATGGCTCGGTCTCTGGGAAAGTGGCACCCTCTGGCATCTCCCATGCTACAAAGGCGATCAATATGAGAAGCCAGCTGAAATGGAACTCATACCCTTGGTCTTGCACTTCCCTGCAATCCATTTCGAGCTGATTCACCAAGTACTTCACCCAATTCATTTGAATTCCTTCTGCGGACTTCCTGACGAGATCAACTACGAATCCAGTCACTTGGGTGGGCCGGTTCTTGCGAACTAGCTTGCCTATGATCAGCTGATAGGCAAAGCACATTGCACTGCCCTGAATAGAGGCTACCTTGCAACCTCGTGTGCCCTTCTCAACATCGCCATAAGTTTCTTTGATCTTCACTGCTAGTGCTCTGTCTGTAGTCTTTCCAAGATAACACTCTTGTGGGTCAGAGCCTTGCATGCTGAGTCCTATGATTCGATTGATCAAGGTCAGATCCACTGTGACACGGTGGTTCAACCATAAGTAGTCTCCGTGATAGAAATACAAAATAAACTTTATGCACGCATTCACCTCCTGGTGTCTGCCGAAGTGCGGGATCTTCATAACATTCAGTGATGTAGACTGTGTGAGGTTCTGGGTCCAAGACAATGGGATGATCTTCGAGTTCTTTCCCTTTGTCTTTGTTAGATACTTGTGCGAGGTGAGCATACTGTAGAATTTCCTGTCGCCGAGGTTGAAGTCACTAAACTTCAACACTGCGAGCTTGTCCTGATCAACACGAACTGCGCACACCCCTTTTGGCAGGTACACAGTGACCATAGCATACTCAAACTCTCGAGGCACACTGTCACAGTTGATTTCACCACTCAATGGGAGTATGTAAGTAGGCAAGATGCTCAGAATCAGTTTAGCGTTTGCGATATCATCTCTGTGTTTAGTATGTTTCTCATCGGTCTGTTGAGACGGTCCGACTCAAGTAGTGGATGGAGAAACTGTTACTCCTCTTGTCAATGATGCTTAGACTCTAGTGGAAAATCCTCTTTCTGACATGACTCTCTTAGTCATTAAATCAAGGACAACCTCTGTGACAGATTCTTCAACTGCGGTGAGCTCATCGGACATACGTGCTCATGAAATAAAAATAATCGGGGTTCACAAGGATCTTAGATATTGAATTAGGATGACCAACCAAATCGCGATGACCATTGTATATAATTACTAGTCTGCGGGCTTCCAATTCTAAGTTGCAAAAAGTGTTCTTCATGCATGGCGCGACGATCTAAATAAGAAATTCGGTAATGGTCTGCTTGCAATGGGCATGAAGCTTCCATTAACGTTGATCTGTCTGTTATGGTGTAGTCCAACAGTCTAGTGATGATCCTTTAATGTTTTTCTCTCTGTTCGGGGTGGAAGTCGAATGGGTATATCGGTCCAACGGTTATATCTCTTTGCCACGACGAAGTGCCATAGATCGCAATTCTGATATCCCAGCGAAGTTCCCATTCTACAAGTTTTCTTTCTACAATGTTCCATCTGGAATTTCGTGTAACTTTTCAATCTTCACCCTCTTCTTACTTAACTTTCTAGCCTTCTTCCCAGTAATCTTCAACTCGGTCTGTCTTTTTTTGTTCTGATTCCTATTTTCCTTTGGCATAGTTGCTTCGCGATGCTAAGGTTCTCTCCCATGACTCAAGGTTACTTCTTCGTCTATATCTGATACAGATACTGTAGTCTTATTTGGGTCCTCTAATGCTCTTGTAGCGTTGACATCTGAGCTTCTAGCGCTAAGTAGCTTCGATTTGTCCTCTTGTTCTTTAATCAATTACGTGATCCTTCTGGTCATGAAATATTTTAACTCTTGTCTCTGTTGTTCTAAAACCTTTTCTTCTTCCTTCTTCCTGGCTTGATCTCTTTCAATCCAAGGTATTCCAATTAGCATAGTAAATGGGGCGTTGTTCTCAATAAAGTTGATAATCTCAAAATCTTCCTCTATCGAAGTTCCATTAGCGTTCATAGATATCTGAGTGAGCCTTCCACATAGGTTCATCAATTTTCCTTTGAATAACCCTATTCCTCTTAGTGAAGGGATCATAGCAGGCCTTTCTATAGCTTCCCAAGTTCTTTATGTCATAACATTCACCTGTGTTTCCTCATCCAAAACACAGTCAATGTCGAAGTCTCCTATTATTACCTCGATGCATTCTTTTTCTTTAAAGATCTCTGCTAACTTGACATGTATGTGATCATTCAAGGTGTCTTTCATCTGAAGTAATATCTTCTCTGATTCTTTCTGGGGTTCTACTATTTATGGATCTGCCTTAGGGTTTCTTTCATTCTGATTCATTCCTTCAAGCTTATCAATCATTCTAGGGAAATCCAACACTTCATGGTCTAAATATTTGCAACAGAGACAAATAGATCTTCCACCAGGGCATTCCTTAGCTAGATGTCTCGGTCTTTTGCAACTGTAACATAGGGTTAATCCTCTCTTTCTCTTAAATGATCCCCAACTTGTTTTGTACTACGCATTAGCCTGCAAAAAATTCTTTCTAGGATCGTGCATCCATTTTTTAGTCCAAACATTCTTTCTATGCATAGGTATAACATATCTATCATTGTTCTTATCAGATTTAGTCATATCAAACTTTTTTTCATCTATCAATGCCCTAGTTTTCAAGCTAGGAAAAAATCTATCACAAATACCTAGATCCATACTCTAGAAACAAAACTTTCCACTTATCTTACTTCTACAGGGCACAAATCTTTCAGATCTAAGAACTTTTAACTATTCTTACCTTTATCAAAGCACAGAGCTTACAGATATTACCTCTTTTCCGCAAATCTGACCTCTTTTCTTCAGAAAAATCCACTTTTACCTTTCTTAGAGCACCAAGCGTTCAGATCTTGCTTCTTTTATTCAGACTTGTCCTTCCTTTCTTATCACAAAGCTTCACGAATCGAATAAAAATCCACGCACTAGGGAAACAAATATATGCACAGAGCTTCCATAGTTTCAGTGTGAATCTTTACACAAAGCTTCTTCTTCCTTAGTTCCCAGCAATCACAATTTCAAGTCCTGGCAATGGAACCATTTGTTGGCACAAGGGCAGACCCAGGGTTCAATGCTACAACAATGAACCAACAAAACCCTAACTACCAACCCTTTCGACAACACCTGCGAAGCAGATGAAGTCTCACCCGAGGTAGAGGCAGGGGTGGTTGCGAGACTCAGGTGTCTGCAACCTTAGTTGGGACACAGATCTATGATTATAACACTTAGCAAGCACTTAGCATAGATCATTCATCAATATTAAACCCTTATTATACTTCGTAGATGGCACAGAGCATCACAACATTCACTTAGATCTAAGATATTTCAACACTTAGCAATAGTGAAACAGATCAAATCTTGTAGATCAACACTAAGTATATTCATACATGTCAGATCATCCAAGAATCATAAAACATGGTCAGATCTATCTAAATACATCAAAACACTCGGTAAAGCATAGATAAACGCATCAAGTCAAAGAACAGAGCATAACACACAGATGTTCATGGTTCACCCCCACCCTGGGGCTACATCCACCAACTCTTCTTCTTTATTATCATCTTCAATCAGGTTACAGCATAGAGCCACCATAAACACTACTGCGCATAGGTCAGAAGATCCATGTAGCTCGCTAGATCTTTCCCCCTTGCGTTACAACACAAAGCCTTCTATAACCTCTTACAGTAACTTGCACTTAGCTCTCCAAGCCTTTATCGGTCCCTACAAAGCACTTACAATGCATTCTAGCACTTAGCCTACACTACATAGATGTTGATCTAGCACTTAGCTTATGTCTCTCTTCTCACATCACCTAGCTACTTATTTATACATTACAAAAGTGGGCCTAAATGTGGGGGAACCCACGGGCCGACATCCCTTTCCCATTACATTATCCCAAAAACCCAAAAAGAACCCAAAGTGGGCCGAGATCCCTTGATCTCTGCTTCGCTTGGCGCTTCGTCTTCGACGGGCTATCGAAGTCCCAAAAAAGGTCAAATATGACCAAGTATTTCCAAAAACTTGGTCAAGGGACAACACCACCCAAATTTGGAACCTCATTTACTGTCCCATCCCCAATCCCACCCTTCCCCTGGAAAGATGGAATAACCTTTTTATCCATTGGAAGTAAAGATATGCTGGCAGCTTCAAAAATAAAAAGAAGTTCACCCTCCTCTGGAAACAAATCCCCAAATTTGTTTGTTGGGAACTTTGTCTAGCTTGCAACCAAGCCATCTTTTGTGAGAATCTTCCCCTAATGCATAACATTTTTTCCAATACTTGCAGCCTAATATCAGAAGTCTTCAGAGTCAAAGAAGTCGGTTTCGACCCCTCAGGCGCCTTGTGTTATAACCCTAATTTGCACCAGACATGCTTACCTGGCATCAGGCCATCTCAGATTCCTTCTTTGCCAAAACACTGGTGAAAAAATCTTCTTAAAAATCCCCTTTATAAAGGCCCATGCGCCCTACTCCATTACTACACGCCTGTACACACTAGTTGACCCAAGACAACCCACGTGTACCTACAAAAGCATGAAAAAAGGAAAGTTGCTGACAAAACACACAGCTTTGGGTGAGTTAACTAAACCTTTCGGCCATGCATGGTCGGTCATTCGACCAAATACCTATCTCCTTCTAGCCTATAAAAGAAGGGGTAGGGGTCCCATTTGAAAGGAGGAAAATCATAGTAAAGAAATTATACCCAATTGAGCATTCCCTTTGTCCCAACCTTTGGCCATCCTTGTGCAAAGAGAAGTATAGAGAGAAGTAGTTGGAGGACAGTTGAAGAGGATCCCAAGACCAGTTTCGAGGAGCAGTTCCGACCACATATTGTAAGTTTACTCTTGTGAATATTAATACAAAAAGGAATACTTTTATCGTCCCACCATATCATGTGTTCAAGTTGAATATTTACTTCATGATCTTTTCACAACTAACCCATCAATTAGTATATGAAATGCATGTTCGTAGCTCTTTGTTTGTTCATGTGTGAATGCAGGTCATCTTTGGGAGGAGGCTTGCAATCAAAGAGCGAGTGAAAGCAAAGGGATCGACATCAAACGAAGGACTTAAGGTAGAGTTATCAAATCTTGTCTACACCTTTGTATTGCATGTTTGTGGGGCTTTGTGTTGGGAGAATAGGAGAAAGTTGAGGCCTTTAAAATGGTCATGTTATGCATGCATGATTAGAACCCTTAAATTCTAAGTCCGTAGGAGGGATTCCCACACACAACAGAATTGGCGACCGTACTGGGGATCTCTAGGGTTTCTGAGAATATTTTTCTTGGGGATTTTTAAAAACTGGTTTCATTCCTTGTTTTTAAAGTTTCTACAAAAGTCTGAGCTAACAGAGATTCTGGTCTTCCATACCAGTTATCTATGTTTCTTTGCTTGACTGCAATTTTTTTTTATAAGACCCACAGAGGTACACACAGCCTGTATAAGGTCTTCACGTGTGTACCTGCACCCTACCTTCACACAGCCCACGTGTACACGCAAGCTGATGAAGTGTCAGCTGCGTGTATGATTTCATAAAATTTCTTTTAGAGAGGAAGTCATCCTCTCCCCTGTCAGAAGTAATCCTTCTCATGGTTTTTCTGGAACTCATTCTAGTCTTTTTTGTTTGTAGTTTATAGCTTAGGTCCTACCTCATATTGGTTTTGTTCTATGAAATTTTCCTTGAATTGTTTTCTTTTTTCTGTCAAAGTAAGTTTCTGAGTCTTCAAGAGATTCTGGTTCTCAATACCAGTAGTCTCTGCCAATGCTTGATTGCTTGTCTTTTCATTTTTTGAAGAGTTTCAAAAGTACACGCAACTTGCATAAGGTTTGCATGTGTGTACACACACCCTGACTTTACACAGCATGCATGCACACGCTGGCTGTTGAACTGTCAACAGCGTGCCTGTGGAGAAATTTTTTGTTTAAGGAGAGGCAGTCATCCTTTCTTTTGTCAAGAGTTATACCTCTCAGGTTTTTGGGTCTCTGTCATAACGGTCAGTAACTTAGGTTTGATCACAACAATAGATTTATTTTTCTTTAAGACGTTTTCCTCAAAATTTTCCTTTTATAGGGTTTTTAGACAAGTGTAAGAGTCTGTTTTAATTTGCTTGTGTGTTATTTTTAAATTGACTCTTTACGATCTACGCTTAGGCTAGAAGTTATCTTGGTCTTTACTTGTCAATATTTTTCGTTTTTGCTTTGTAAGCATTCAAATAAAAAAAAAACTTTTATTTCTTTGGTTAAATAGTTGTTGGTTTTCATTAGTAACCAAGAAAAGTATTTTCTTTCATAAGTTCTTGACGGTTTACTTAGACGATAAGTAGCTCATAGTTGAGTGAAATCATTTTTTGAGTTTGTTGTTCAAAGATCTTAGAAAATTCTATTTTGAAATTTGGTTAAAGAATTTAAAAGAGCAAATCTGAATTTGTCAAGAAGTTGTTTTGTTTCTAGCTTTCTGTTTATCTTTCTTTTCATCTCTCAAAACATCACTAGTTTCACTTTCATAACCTTTGACTTAAGACAAGCCATAAAAATTAACGCTAAATCTAAAATCAATTAGACTTTTTATGTTTGTAGGGTGAACCAACTAGTTTAGGGTTAGGGCCTTGAATTAGGTTGGAGAGGAAACTCTTCAAGGCCATTAAATCAAACATTGGAGTCTGAGTTAGCTAGTGTCCAAGTCCAGTATCGTGAAAGCTATCTGGGACCCCCCTCTAACACAGGGGATAAACACAAGGTTGCATGAGAAAAGGTAGCGGAGATAACCCCTCAAAAGTTGGACCAATCATAGTGGAGAACACATATAGAGGGCTTGTCTTGGGATTCCGTCGATTGCATTTTCCATGGAGCTTCATGGGTATCGAATCCATTCGAGGATCTTAGTTGTCTTCCGGACCACTTGCTTTCGATACCCTTCATAGGTTTTGGGCTTGATACCCTACTCATTTAAGTCTACCTGACTGTCGACTGTACCTGCCCGGTGACTGTTCACACGTTGGCAACCTAGTTGCCTATCTTTTTTAGTGACATACACAGGTGACTGCGGGGGTATACTGCAGTACCTAGGACAGACATTGAGCCATGCTTTGCAGAGTATACCTAGAGGGTGCTTCCATTTTCGAGTTTCACTTGCACCGGTAAGTTGCTCTAGTGTTGGTTGTTGTAACTATTCTTCCAACTAGTTTAATGTTTGCTTGTTTTATCTCGTAGGGATTTTTTCTAGTGTGTGTGTTTTTTTTTTAAACGAGTAGAAGGCCATAGTGTGTCTTTGATATTCTCACATAGTGGAGGATCACGAGCTCTGCCAGTCACGAAGGCTTCTTGGCCTGCCACCGGTTACACTGGAGCCACCCCCGCCACCACTAAGGCGAAAGCTAGACCAACAAGGGTCTTTTGAAGCAACCGAGTCACAGGAAACTGTGCCTGACAAACATCTGGAGGAACCAAATATTGTAGACCTTGGATTGGAAACTCTTGGTCCTTATAACCCTCCAATCACTGATCTATCAGCACCCATCATCATACAGGTCCTACGTTATGAGTGCCAGATAGTGTCCCAAGCAGCAATGGAAACAAATGTTGTCACTTCTTCTCAGAATCCTCATATTCCTGCCATGGTTGTCGTCACCAGGCGTATTTTACCTCCAAACCCACCGTCGTCGGTCCGAACCACCATGTTCTCGATCGCCTCTACCTTGAGAAATGGTCCAAGTCCGTCAATGGCAGCGGCTACTGCTCCCTTCACTCAAAGTGCGACAGACCCTCCATTTTCATATTGGATGCCTAGCTCAGGTACAAGTCCTATACTTTCCTTCTCCACTTTAAAGACCCTAGGTCTAGGGGTAGGGAGTTCTAACACTCCTCTTCAAGGATCCATGGGCAGCCCTTCCACATCCTATAACACTTTCCCTTACGGGGGAGGTCATATACCTCCTTCATCCCCTTCGCTCAGCAAAACTCACCAGCATTCCATCGGGCCGAACAAACTCAATAGTTCATTTGGAGTTGGGAGTCAAGGAATACCTTCTCATAATATGCCGGTAGGTTCGACACCGTTTTCCTTGTTCAGAGAATTTGGTAACAACGTTTTCTCATCGACTTCTTTCTCAACTAGGGGCAACCCCGATTATGGACAACCAAATCCTGTGCAGGGTACTATTCCTGTATAGGGGGAAAACCTAGGAATTCCTTCCGGACCAGGACCTTGGAACTCTTGGTAAGGATTAGTTCCCTCATCAGGAATTTCGATTGGGGGCAACCCCTTTCACAACCAATGGAACCCCGGGCAGGGCACATATAGGCCCATGGGATCGGTATGGGGAAACCCTTCACAAATCCCTTCTAATGCACCCCACACCCAACCATCTACGTCCTATTATGGGAACCAACTGATGATGTCTCCTCAAATGTCAAATCAATACGTTGGTCAAGGCCACAGTTTCTACTAGAATCCTAGCCAACAACCCAAATTTTCCTGGCAACCTCATGCCAGTCAAACTCCAGAGCCCTTTTTCCATGGTTATCAACAACAACCAAAACTACCTTTCTTGGCAACCTTACATTTTCCTGACTTGACAAGGTTGTTTAATGACCCCATATGTCACGATCCACGTTGGCCCCCTATGCCGACAAAATTTCCTTTGGACATACCAAAGTTCGAAGCCAAGCCTAACGAAGATCCAAGGGATCATGTGACCACCTTCCATCTTTGGTGCTCGTCTAATTCGTTGAAAGACGACTTCATACAATTGTGATTGTTTCAACGCACTCTCATCAGGAGTGCTGGGAAATTGTACATTGATCTCGACCGCTCGAGATATTCTTCTTTCAGAGAATTGGCAATGGTGTTCCTTAACCATTTCCAATTTCCTATAAGATACAACATCGGCACAGAATTGTTGGCCAATTTCACACAAAAAAAAGTGAACCATATCTCTGATCACATCCAAGAATGGAGACCATATTTTATGCATGCATGATTAGAACCCTTAAATGCTAAGTCCGTATGATGGATTCCCACTCACAACACCTTGGAACCAAGCGAAGAAGAATAGGTCACTCACATTCAGGGGAAAACAAAGGCCATTCTTGACTCTCCTAAGCAAGCCCTCACAACAAGATTGGCAATTACGCTTGGATAACAACAATTTATCACACTGGCAAAGACAAAACCACTCCTTCCTTCTCTTCTTCGACAGAGCAGCAACAAGTAACCCAAGGGTGGCAGGTGAGGGGGGAGTCATCTACAATTCTGAGGAAAAATAAATAGTAGAATATGCTTGGGGTCTGGGGAAAACAACTAATAATAAAGAAGAGATCCTCGCAGTCTACATGGGACTGAAGCTCGCTCAAGAGAGGAACATTCAAACTCTAACTGTGCTGGGGGACTCCGAAATAGTCATAAAGGAGCTTCGAGGGTGGTCCAGTTTGTCAAAATGCCCACTCAAAGGCATATGCTCAACTATAAACTCGCTTAAGAAGAATTTTATCATCTTGAAATTTTTCCATATCTTGCGAAACCAAAACTCCAAAGCAGATAATTTGGTGAAAGTAGCCAAAAATATGGAACAGAGCCACCTTCTTACCAATAAAATCTCTTCTTATGTTTGGTTTCCCCAACTCTGCTCACCATTTCATCCCCACCTCTAACTCTAGTATCAACTCTACCCATCCTGACCCCCTCCCCCCTTCTCCTAACCCCCCC
>SNQJ01S0188263.1:0-14255 GCA_010110895.2 Picea sitchensis | reverse complement strand
AGCAGAGATGTAAAATTTCTGGAAAATCAATTCTGGAATGATTCAGAAAATCAACAGATGGACAGTCAAAATCCATTGTTTCCAAGTTCTGAAAACGCAGAAAATTTAGAACAGCAAGTACCTCAAACTATTCTCCCAAGATTACAGGTACAAAGACAACCTGAAAACTCTCAGGATAACTCAACTTCCAGTAGAGAATCATTCTCTGAACCACAAAATTAGAGAACTCAAAGTTTGAGAGAAATCCATCAGCAGTTGGATGAATTTGAACATCACAACCTTTTTGCTTTACTGTCATGTCAACCTACATCCTTTAAGGAAGCAGCTAAGGAGCCACATTGGGTTCAAGCCATGAACCAAGAAATTGACTCCATTGAGAAGAACAAGACATGGGATCTTGTTGATTTTCCAACTCACAAGAAGAGTATTGGTGTCAAGTGGGTTTAAAAAACTAAACTCAATGAAAAAGGGCAGATTGAAAAGCACAAGGCAAGACTTGTTGCCAAAGGATTCTCACAACAAACAGGTACTGATTATGGTGAAACTTTTGCTCCAGTAGCAAGATTAGACACTGTAAGGACTCTATTGGCCATAGCAGCAAAACACAAATGGCAAGTATACCAAATGGATGTGAAGTCAGTATTCCTGAATGGTTTCTTAGAAGAAGAAGTTTATGTCGATTAGCCACCTAGATTTGAAGTCCAAGAGCACCCAGCCAAAGTATATCGGCTGAAGAAAGCCTTGCATGGCTTAAAACAAGCTCCAAGAGCTTGGTACAGTAGAATTGACACTTATCTGATCAAAAGTGGTTTCAACAGAAGCCAAAATGAGCCAACTCTTTACACCAAAATAGATCATCACGGTAAAATTTTGATTGTATGTTTATATGTTGATGACATGATCTATACTGGAAATCTTGAGTTAACAGATTTTAAACATGCCATGCAATCTAATTTTGAGATGACAGATCTTGGCATAATGAAATATTTTTTAGGAATTGAGGTTGATCAATCAACCAAAGGAATTTTTGTCTATCAGTGAAAGTATGCAGTAGACATCATCAAAAGATTTCGCATGGAAGGATGCAATCCAGCAAAAACCCCCATACCACTAGGCACAAAATTGAGCAAGAATGATGAAGGTCCTACAATGGACTCTACCCTGTACAAAAGTTTAGTAGGCAGTTTGTTGTATCTTACAGCAACTAGGCCTGACATTATGTATGCAGCTAGCCTTGTTTCCAGATTCATGGAATCCCACAAAGATTCTCATTGGAAAATGGCGAAACGAATTTTGAGATATGTTGCAGGAACTCTCAATTTCGGCTTATGGTACACTAAATCTGATAGTAATCAACTTTCTGGTTACATAGACAGTGATTTTGCAGGCAGCCTAGATGACAGGAAAAGCACATCTAGACATGTTTTTCAACTGGGCACGAACCTAATCTCATGGGCATCAAAGAAGCAACCAATTGTTTCAATATCTTCTGCAGAGGCAGAGTATGTCGCTGCTACCTCAGCATCTTGTCAAGTTGTGTGGCTGAGAAGAATATTGAAAGATATGTCACATACAGAAAAGGATCCAACTCCTATTTTCTGTGACAATACATCAGCAATTGCTTTATCCAAAAATCATGTGTTTCACAAGAAAAGAAAACACATTGACACTTGTTTTCATTTCATATGCGAGCTAGTCAATAATGGTGATATTGCACTACAATTCTGTGGTTCTCGAGATCAGCTTGCTGATATCTTTACAAAGCCACTAGGAAATTCAGTTTTTTATTTTCAGAGACAACACTTAGGCATAATCAGTGTTGATGATTGTAACTGTTGAGTTTAAGAGGGAGTGTTAAATATTATGTAACCTCAACAGTCTGACTGTACATTGCCAATTGTTCTGGACATCTGTACTTTCTATTTTTGTCTTGCTTGAGCCTATTTAGCTCAGCCATCTCCCATTGCATTGTATGTAAATTCTTCAGTACTTATTCATACATTTCAATATACTTTTCTATTCTTTTCTCTCTTCATTTATCTTTGCTTCACAATTTATCAAGTAGAACCTTCCTAAAACTTAGACGGAGATTGAAGGTTTCAGAGGTCTACAATTCCAGTTCTTTTCATTTTGTTCTGCGTTCACTCATCGGTATTCTTTTGCTAAGAAGAATTATTTTGTTGCAACGATTCACAACACCTTTGGATATAGAAATAATCCACCATCAGAGCCATTGGCTACAAAATTATTCAGGTCTGGGCAACCTGCAAAGGGATCTGACGAAAGAGATCTGTAGAACCACCAATGTGATTCAGACGCTGGTTTTATTGGCATTTGTTGATGTGGAAGGAAATTTAATTTTTTATTTGCAGTCTGGTAGAGTGTTTGCACTGATCTGGGGAGCGTAAGGGAGCTTCCAAAGGAGATCCCTCGCAGCCTGCCACCAAGCCAGCATGAGAGCCCGTGTGAAGGCGTGAGACCCCTCCTCGGCTTGATAATCAACATTCGAGCTATCCAGTATTCGCACATATGTTTATATATTCGTTGTACCTTTTGATTAAATTGCAATTTGGTATCGTTGTACCTTCTGATTATATATTCGTTAAATCACTGCTATCTCCACCATAACTCTATGTGGTGCGTTGTCCTTGGCTGTGAAAAGCGTTGTCTGTCTGTTTGCTGGTGGAGTTGCCTACATGCCTGCGTAGAGATTCTTTCTCTCAAGTTCACAAGAGATTCAATGAATTGGGCCTACATGAGAATCTTCTCAGAGACATCTATGCCTATGGATTTGAGAAGCCGTCTGTGATTCAATAGAGGGGAATAGTGTCATTCTGCAAGGGTCTTGATGTGATACAATAGGCCCAGTCCAGAACGAGCAAGACAGTGACTTTTTGTCCTGGAATTATGCAGCAACTCAACTATGGCTTAATGGAATGCCATAATTTGGTTCTCGCCCCCACCCGAGAGCTTGCGCAACAAATCGAGAAGGTCATTAGCACTCTCGGGGATTACTTGCAGGTTAAAGTTCATTCCTGTGTAGGTGGAACCTGTTGATACTGAGAGGGGGGTGAATCAGTATCAAGTACAATTTAAAAACCTTTTTCAACTTATACTTAAACCATTCAATTATATCCAATGAGCAATGAACAATAGTATAAGAGTTACACCAATACACCACAATACACCATGCATTGAGTCAATCACTAAGCACCATGCATTGAGTCAATCATTGGCTCGGTGCCTGGTACATCATGTCCATTAAATCATAAATAATGTATATTATAATGGAGAGAATGCACCATGCACAGAGTTTAGTGAATTGACTTTTTCAAAATAAACATAGAGGATGTTGCATTTATTTATCTTTAATTATGCCTTTTATTTGACTATGTATGATTTAGGAAATAGTTGGTATGTCCTAGAAAAATAAAATAAAAATATATGATTTGTATAAATTTACTCTCATCAATTTATTATTTATTATTTCCATATTTATTAGTCTTCATGGCAAATTGTCTTTTGAAAATGAAGTTCTGTTTTTTCTTGAAATTACCACTTGACATGCCTAAATTAATCTTAGAACTTTTCTTATCATTTTCTCTAAGGATTTTTCCATATCATCTCCTTCCTCACTTCCATCATCATGTGAAAAATATGAAATAAATAATTTTTAGAGCTTTCTTGATTCTTGATCCTTGGCTCCATCAAATAAATAATGGCATTTTTTGCATTCGTTTTTGGGCGATTTTTCGGCACATAATTTTTGCTGATGTTTTTCTAATTACGGTTAAGGAATTAGGGTTGTTGACTAATTTGGGTCAATGGATTAAGGGTTTGGATGTCGCGGGATCCTATATGTATATTGTATTGTAAACAATGAAGAATGATGAATAGAATATTAGAGGTGTGGCTCTAAATAGGTTGTTGGTTTTCCCGGTTTGGGTTTCCAGGGTAAAAATCTTTGTGTAATGTATGTGTGTGCCATTGTACATTTTTTGTTTTTATTAAGAATCATTTTCAATAATTAATTGTACAAGGCTAAAATCTACAATACCAGAATAAAGGCTAGTTTGTAGTCAAAAAGAAGAGATTTTTTACTCATCAACTCGATGATTATGCCAAAGTCTCCCACCATTATTAGAAATTGAGTTTGTGCATCCACAATTAACTACAATCCCTTGCCATAATAAATACAATATTGCTTGGCTATTGAATTATATCTCCTATCCACAAACATAGGTAAATTATATTTTTCCTCCAAGATAAATGAAAATCCCCACACATGTCACCCCTAATTGTAAAAGTTAATATTAAAAAATAAAAAAATAAAATACCACAACAATCTATCTATATTTCAAGATTGACAAACACAATACATTTTGTTTAAATGACAAAGGATCACATATTTCAACCATTGGATCTCACCAAAATGAACGATTAGGTATTTTCTAATGGTTTTCATATCAACCCTTAGTCGCCTCCCCATTCCTTTTATAAGGGTTGGACGAATTTGGTGTTCATCCTAATTATGTCCCTCTTTCCTCTCTCCACACCTTTGTGGGAGGAGGAAAGGTTGATCCCTATGCAGCTTGGTGCATGTCTGGGTCTGACTATTATCACGAGCCTATTCTACAAGGTCATTACCCTTGAGGTAATACATGCTCCTGATATGGTAGAACATTGGAACCCGTCTTCATGCATCGACAAAGTTCACAGGTTCTACACTACCTTTCAAAATACTGGTTTTGTTTGTATATAGGATTACATATTTCATTTTATGGAAAAATAGGAGTCAACAAATGAGAAATTGGCAATCTGGTATTGTCTTTCAACTATTCTCTGGTCCATGGGTCCTTTTCTCTTGCAAAAATTTTGAAATTTGGAGAGAGGATTAGAGAGAGAGTGTATCTCAGTAGAGTATGCGAGCCACTCAAATTGAGTTGTTCTTCCTTAACATTGTTCTATAGATTTTGTTAGGAGTTGTAATCTCATTATCTACTTATAGTTAGTTTGTGAAACCATTTTATAGTCACTTCCGTTACTAAATCATAAAATTGTCACATGTATAATATTTATACATTTAATAAGAAATCGATTTTGTGTGTTCACTCTTCAATATTTTGGTGTATTCTTCTTTCTGTATTATATTCATGATATCAGAGCCATTGGTTGGGAGAAGGAGAGGTTGTTGCTATCTGTGACTCTCTTCCACTGTGTGTTAAGAACACAAGGGGTTCTTAATGAACAACTTCACTTTGACTCCATAATAAAATATATAATAATAATTTATTGTAAAAATATGATGATATTACAAGGATAGGACCTGCCTATATATATGCCCTTTATGGTTTTTATGAAGAGTCATGACCTTTTATTACATTAATGTTTAATTTACTTTATTTATTTATTTTAATATGTTTATATTATTTATTTATTGTAACATTGTCCTTCCCTTAAATTTTTCTTTGTCCTCAAAGCAATGGTAAGGAAGGATGTAACTAGCGAAAGTTCTCTAACTCCCATGCGGTGTCTTCTTTCAGTATATTTTTCCATTTAATCAGGTATTCCTTGATTACTCGAGCATGCAATCTATTTTCTCGAGTGGCGATAATGGCTTCGGGCTCTAAAATGATTCTTCCTTCCTCATCCAACACAGGAAGTATAGTTTGTGCCTTTTGTTGTTGCCCCAAGACTCTCTTTAGACATGATACATGAAAAACGTTGTGGATACGACTTTTATCTGGTAAATCCAACTGGTAATCTACATGACCGATTTTTCTATTTATTTCATATGGTCCATAAAATTTTGGTGGCAATTTATTCTTCCCATGTTGTTTAAGGGATAACTGTTTGTAAGGTTGAAGTCTCACAAATACCCAGTCTCCTATTTCAAACTCTCTTTATGTTCGGTTTTGGTCAGCTTGTTGCTTCATTCGATTCCTTGCAACTATTAAGTTTTCTTTGAGTAACTGGAGGATTTTACGACTTTCGTCTAAATGGTGTTTTATGACGCAACTTTTATGTGGCTAGTGGCCAACTTCCACGATGCAGGTTCATAACCATAAAGAGCTTGGAATGGTGTCATTTTAGCTGATGTCTGATAAATAGAATTATACCACCACTCAACAAGGTGAAACCATTGAAACCATTTATTTTGTAGATTGGAAGCGAAGGATTCACACACAATGCTTCTTATCTGTAGGAGCATCTCCGCGAGACTGCAAAATCGTGCACCCTTTCTTCTTTAAGATATTTTTGAAAGGTGGGACAAATTGGTATGGTGTGAGGTAGTGTGGGGAAAGTTTCTTGGCAGGTGCTCCCATGGTCCCGGGAGTGAGATTTCACTATGATTTGAAAGTTGTCGAGTCATCCTTACAAATGACTGTGGAAACGGGGTCCCTCCGAGTAGTGATTTATGTTCAATTTTAATTTTTTATTTATTTTGAATTTATGTTCAATTTTAATTTTTTATTTATTTTGAATTTATGTTCAATTTTAATTTTTTATTTATTTTGAATTTTTTTTAAAGTGTAGATGATGAGAGGAAATTGATAGCATTAAGCACCGTGCATGGTAACATTGACATAGAATGAAGTTTTCAACAAGTAATGTTATAGATTATAAAGGTATCATATGTTTATGAGTTACTATATCTTTACCTATATGTACAACGGGAAACAGAAACGCCTGTCCCATGCATGAAACACAAGAGAGGTGTAGCAGCCCGAAAAAACACATATAAAGGTATAGATGTACTCTCCTTGCCTCCTTACTGAAATTAAGGTGAAAAAGAGAGAAGTTGGGCTACCCTATTCTATCTATCTGAAACAACTAAGGGAGATGGATAATGCTTACCTTTTTCATGCAATCATTAGAATTGTAGAATATGTGCCCATCTCACCCTAATCTAGCTAGTGACAAATAACTATTAGTCAGGCAAGGCACATCCTTCAAGAATATCTCACAACAATGAGGTAAGGTAAAGAAAGAATAGGTCTTGAATATATATTTATTTTACGAAGAGAAATATATCCTTGGAGGACCTAGTACTACTAGGTTACTGTAAGCCCAAATACCTAGTGCGCTTCCATCAAGTGTTGTCCTCCATATCTCTTGTGAGGATTAAAACATTACCATCCTCCACATTCTTTCTGAGCATGATCTCTCCATAGTCTGCCAACCTACCACGATGTCCCTGATCTATCCCATCTTTGGATTCACAATTTTGACCTTCAGAACTTCAAATAGAAACTTATGTCCTCTTGCTCCAGCACCATCACTGTTTGGGGGTAAATATTGAATTTTAACTCTTCCTCCTCCATGAGATGCGCACTGATGGAGGATGAAGTCATAGCACTCATGAGTGTTGTCAATGACGCCCTCTGGAAAAATGCAGGCCTCTTCACCTCGACGGATGAGCTCTCTAGGTGCACTAACCTATTACAGCCTTTCATTGAAAATGTAACTCTGTCCTCTACCTCTGGTATTACAGCTCCCCACCATACTCCTTTGAACACTACCTCCTTTCCATATCTTACCACTCATCCCTTCATATCTACCATTTCTTCTGTCAACTTCACTCATGCTCACATTTCAACCTCCCAGCCTACATCTATAGATACTTTACTCCATGCGGACAATAGACCCTCCACTAGAGACCTTCAGCTTATTTTTTTTAACCACTCGACTCTCCCACACTTCGCCTCGGCCAATACTACATGTCCTTCACTTCCTGCTCTACGCAGTGGAATCTCACAAGGATTACAAAGTGAACAAGTATGCTTAGCTACCTTTAAACCTTCATTATCCCCTGAAACTGCTCGAAATAATCATGCTCACACTCTTGGGGGGAATAAATCTTCACAAAGACCGTGGGATTCAAAGAAATATAAAAAGAAACTAGTCCTTGGTGTGGATATCGACCTGGAGGATTCTGTCTCCATGGCACTCTGCAACCTTGTGGGCAAACTCTCTTACAAAAACCTCTGCACCAATGACTTGGATGTTTGGATGGAAAAAATTTGGAATCCTTTATTGGAATATGTCCCCTCTCTCTCACACCTTGGGTGTGGTTGGATTTACTTTCAGTTTAAATCCCCTGAGGATTCCGCATCTATTCATGAGCGCATATGGACTCTAGATGAAAGTAGCCTTATGTTTAAGAGTTAGCGAGCGATTTTTGATCCATCTCAGGAATATTTCCATCTCCGACACCTGTGGGTCCTCTTTCCTGGACTACCCCTTTATCTCTGGAATGAAAAATCTATTTTGTCCAATGGAAACTCCTTGGGACACTTCATTAGTGTGGACCCTAAAACACTTGTTGGCCCTGATAAGAAATTGGTGAGGATTCTAGTATAGATATATCTACACGAGGATCTACTTGAAACACTAGATATAGACCGGAGAGGACATCTCACTTGCTAGAAGCTAGACTATATCAACATTCTTTTCAGATGTTCTCTCTACAGACAAACGGGTCACCTAAGAAAGACTTGTACTGGCACTCATGAAGATGAACTGTCAGAGGAATATATGCTTGATATTTCCTCCAACTTGGACTCTCAGGTTGTGCACACATAGGTTCATATTCCAGATTACCCTGATGATGGCGTTACATCTGGACTGGACTCCATCACTGTTAATCTTAAATCCATTTGTCTGACTCTTTTTTTCTCACTCTCAACTTGGGAAAAGGACCCCTTAGATAAATCCCCTCTTCTAAACTCGGGATCAGATTCCTTCCCTCAGGGGGATGCCCCTAGAGAACACTCTGAATCCCTTCCCTCACAACTTATCTCCAGTCTGCCCAACATCCCTCCTGGACCTGTTTTACCTTCTCCACATGTCCATCCTGATACTCACTCCACCCTTACTACTTCCGACACCTCTGGTGAGAATTTGAATCATCCCTTGCCTTCCTCAGACATACCACACACTCTAAACACTCCACACTCCTCCCATAATCTTATTGATGCGCAACCAACTGCCTTGTATGTCCCTGCATTAATCTCTCCTAGATGTCCTTCGGAGGTGCGGGAACACACTTTTGCAACACAGACTACTTCCCACTCTTTGGAGACTAAGAGTCCTGGTGATAAGCCCTTCGAATAGGAGGATTATTATCACCTATCAGGACTTAGTGAATCAAAGCCTGGTGATAACACACTTGGTGTTGTTCTGGATTCTTTATTACCATCTTACAAAGAAGTTCTATCTCCCAAACCCTTGCCTACTTATCTGGGTTCATCATTACACAAATTGTCAGCTACTGACACTAGTTTGGGACCATCTGAGATCTTGTCAAGAAACCCTAAAAAATACTACAGTTGGTCAAGAGGGAATGGTTTTGAACAATCATCAATCAAAACTCGTAGTGCCCATCGCAAGGAGGGAACCTCTTCTAAACACTTTGTGGTTTCTTCACAATATCTTACTGATATTGGGGCGCTTAGAGGCATGAAAGCCTTAGCAAGAGTAATCCATGATCTTTCTCTCCCTCAACATGAGAGGAGTGAGGACCCCCCTAAAATTTTCCTCCTTCAGAAAACTTCTTTCACACACATATCCCGACATCATCTTCCTACAAGAAACTCTGGTTGACAGTAAAAAGGCCATATTTTTTTTAAATCAGTTTCACTCCAACTGGCACACCTGCTCAGTTAACTCACTCGGTACCTCTGGGGGTTTGGTTGTGGCTTGGGACCCTGCCAAATATGATTTCTTCCCCTTTGTTTTTTGTGGAGGCATCTTGTTTTCTGGTACTTGCTGAAACAATAACAAAAGGATCAATCTACTCAATTTATATGGGCCTTGTTTCGATAGATAGATTTTCTAGGAAAAGGTTGAAGCTCGGGATCTACTTGACCTCGATAATTTGACTATAGCAGGTGATTTGAATCTTACAGTGTCTATTGGGGAAGTTTGGGGTGCCTCTGCTACCCAATACACTCTGGAAAATTATTTCACTTCTCTGTTTTTAGCACATAATCTGGTGGACTATGCTCCAGACATCTTAGCCCCTACTTGGCATAATGGATGGATGGGTTCAGATTCCATATCCAAGAGGCTCGACTGCTTTCTCATCTATGATCATCTTATCTCCACAGAGGATAGGATTTGCACCTGGGTGGATTTCCCTTTCCTGTCAGACCATGCTCCGATAATCTTACACTTGGACTCATCTTCCCATAAGATCGATTATCCTTTCAAATTAAATTTGTGTTGGCTACTCGAAGTTGATTTCAACTCCATCGTCGTTGAAGTTTGGAAGGACCCTCTCTACCTCTCTGAGCATTGCATTCAACATCATCTTATTTGGAATCTCAAGTGTCTAAAATCTCATATAAAAGTATGGGTTTCCATCTACAGGAAGCATAACACTCAAAGATTGCTAGAACTTGAATCAGAGATACAAACCCATCTACTAGTAGAAGCCCGTGTGAGGGTCAATAGAGATAGAATTCAAGTTTTAAAAGGTCTTGAATCAGAAAGAAACCAACTCCTCCTCAAATAAGAATCTACCTATAGGAAACAATGAAAAACAAATTGGCTTAAGTGTGGTGATCTCAACACCAAATACTTTCACAATTACGCTAGCTCTTGCAGGAGTAAAAATCACATCTGGGAGATAGTTGATGCTGAAGGTACTCTCCATAGAGGACAACAAGCTTTAAAATCAGTTGTTGTTAATCATTTCAAACCCTTTTTTTAGGTGAAGCTACCTAATACTCTACAGACTTCAGTCACAGTGGCAAGGCTCTTCCCACACACTGTAATTGGGGAATATTCACTATTGCTAGACAACCCTTGCAAGCTACTGGAGATTTTGGTTGCTCTAAAATCCTTCTCCAAGGATAAAAGTCTAGGCCCTAATGACTAGACGGTTGAATTTTATCTGCATTTCTTTGATTTGGTTGGCCCGGATATTCTAGATCTAGTGGAGGACACTAGACTTAGTGGGAAGGTGGATGGAGCTATGAACTCGACTTTCCTTACTCTTATTCCTAAAGCTGCCACTACCACTACCTTTGGTGATTATAGGCCTATTGCACTCTGCAATCTTTGCTATAAACTCATATCTAAAATTATTTCCACCAGGATAAAGCACATCCTCTCATGGATCCTTTCGAAAGAACAAATGGGGTTTTTAAAAGGATGCCAAATTCTTGACGCTATTGGAACTGCCCAGGAGTGCTTACATAGTATCAAAACTAAAACTTCAAAGCCACTTATCCTCAAAATGGACCTCAAGAAGGATTTTGATTGCATCGACTGGGACTTCCTCAGATTGATTTTGAAGCAGAAAGGATTCATCCACTCAATGATCAAGTGGATCATGAGATGTGTGGTTAGTGAAAAACTCGCCATCTTGGTTAATGGTGAATACTCCTCTTTCTTTCACATTGGCAGAGGGCTGCAGTAGGGATGTCCTCTCTCTCCTCTACTCTTCATTTTGGTTATGGAAGCCTTGAGTCTCCTCCTCAAATCAAGCCAAGCAGAAGGAAAGATCTATGGAATAAAGGTGTCCAAGACCATCAAGGTATTACATCTTCTTTTTTTTGATGATGTTCTCATCATGAAAAATGACTCTATACAGGAATCAAAGGAGATAAACGAGATATTAAAAATCTTCTGCAGGACCACATGCTTATCGATCAATTGGGAAAAATAGACCTTCCACTTCGCAAATATGCAACAACAAACATTATATCATCTTAAAGGTATCTTTCCTTACACTTTTACTCATATTTCCTCTGGCCTCAAATACATTGGCTATTATTTAAAAGCAGACTCCTACAAGCCGACAAAATGGAACTGGCTTATTGCCAAAGTTGAAAAAAAGATTGGACACTAGTGTACGAGATGGCTCTCCCTTGGAGGTCAGTTTACACTCATCAAAACTATCCTTGAAGGAAAACTAGTGTATTGGATGGCCCTAGCAGCCATCCCTGCTACGGTACTCAAAAAACTCCACAGATTGACTTTTAATTTCCTATGGTCAGGCTCTTTGCAATTGGAAAGCATTGGGAAAACCAAAACACAAGGGAGGATGGGGGATTCAAAACTTATACCATTCCATCCATGCACTAGCGGCCAACTCCCTCTAGTGTGTGCTGACTTCTTCTAGCATATGGCACTCCATCATCAAGGATAAGTACCTCTGCCATCATTTTTTTATCAATTGTCTGCATTCAGAGACTGCTACCACCATGACGACTTCTTACTTTTGGAGAAATTTAACAAAAACAAAGAATTTGATAAACCGTTGGCTCTGTTGGCATCCAGGCTCGAGCCACTCCATTACACTTGGTCGCAACCGCATTCATGGTATGGACGATGCCTCCATCCTTCCACCTTAGTTGGTAGCTCATTTACACAAAAACAATATATGGTATCTCTACCAAGCCAGAGACAACTCTAGATCGGCTTACTTTCCTGACAGATGGATAACTAGTGACTCGCTTGAACTCAACACAGAGCTAGCACCCTACTGCAATACCCTTTGCACGACTCTTGCACAATCGGGTATCCATTTAAATGATTCATATGGTCTGCTCTAGTGGTCCGGGGGTGACCATTCAGGACAACTAATTGTCCAGAATGTCTATGCAGCCATCACTAACTCGCTCTGGCACACAAATATCATAGGTTGGAGAAAACAACTATGGACCTAGAACCTACCGCTCAAGATACAATTCTTCACCTAGCTATTGATCGCGGATAAAGTAAACACTTGGGACATTCTTCAAAGAAAGGGCTGGACTGAACCAAATATTTTCCACCTGTGCCACAATGATGCAGAATCTGCGGATCATCTTTTCATCAAGTGTTCTTTCTCCAGAAAATTTTGGGATAAAATTGCATTGGTTCTAAATCTCAAAACCAAATGGGATGGGCCTACTCTCTCGAACTGTTTTGACCATTGGTCCCATAGGGAACACAATCTTATGAAACTTCCATCCCTGCTCTATTGGTCTATTTGGCTGGACCGAAATAAAAAAATCTTTGAAAATGGGACTCCTTCCACAAGCTCTGCAACTTACAAAACAATTGGAATTTTTAAAAATTGGAATGATTTTCACTCTATCAAACCAAGACTGGAGAATACAAAGATGGCTCCTGACATAGAGGACATTCCAACATGATGGTTTGATGGAGAAGTGCAAGAAAATGGCATTCAGAGTGGTGCTGGAAGGTTGATTAGAATCACAAAAAATTCATTCTATAAATGGACCTTCAACTGTGGCCCGGGCACCAACACCAGGGCAGAATTATTGGGCGCCTAGGCCATGCTATACTTGTCCTCCAGAAATCACATTGAATCCTTTCAAATACTCAGGGATTTTAGAACTATTATTTAGTGGTTGAACAACATGGGTGATCTACAAGTTATCTCCCTCTTGTCTTGGAAGGACAGAATTAGACTACTTCAGCTCACCTTCCAAAAAATTAGCTACAAACACATCTATCGTGATCATAACAAATTAGCAGACCAACTATCAAAGGCAGCTCTTCAGAAAAAAGCGGGTATCATAACATACAATCATTGGATAGATGTTCATGAGGGCCCCCCTCTCTTTCTAACACTTTTTTAAGATCAACCCTTATCTCCTCAACGAACTTTTATGATTTGAAAGTTGGAGTTCACTCTTGGTCTTTGAATTTTATTTTTGAAGAATACTTGTTTGTTAGTTTTTTCAGTCCCCTAGTTTCTCAGGCTACAACCTGAGGGAAGATCCAACTCCCTAATTCTATGGCTACAACCCCCTATGTTCACCGACTACAACCGAAAGGTGGCTACAACCACCTGTCCTTGCCCCGTCCAACCGCCCTGAAGTAGAAATAGAATGCTGGAACCACTGTCACACTATCGCTGTGAGATATACCATTGTAAACCTGTACCAATAAATCTGAACCATGCATCAACAATGAATCAACCTATACCTCAACCTGTAATCAACCTATACCATAAACAAGTGCATCAACCATGCACCAACATGTACCAAACAACCTATAATCAACATGTACCATAAACTAGTGCATCAACCATGCACCAACCTGTACCAAACAACCTGTAATCAACCTGTACCATAAACAAGTGCATCCAACCATTTACCAAGTATGTACAAATCATATTTCAACTACTCATCAACTATGACTCATCAATATGTATCAACATCATCAACTATACACCTCATGTATGTGCCAACTCATCAACTACTTGTCTCAACCATGTACTCAACATGTAC
>SNQJ01S0188262.1:0-18401 GCA_010110895.2 Picea sitchensis | reverse complement strand
TTTATGAACTAAAATAAACTGAAATTAAAGTACAGAGAATGAAAGATGAACAATTCTGGTATTGCAAACGAAAGGAAACTCCACTTTATTTCTGCAAAAAGAGTCTATACAATGGCATGAAAAATCTCCCAGTTTGAACCCTTATCTCATATCAAAAGTAGGCCTTTATAGGCTCTTACAATCTGTTTTACAGATCCTAAAAACATGGATCTGTATTTAATAAAAACAATTCAAATCTATTTCAACAACTTGAAAAATAAAGTCTTAACAACTAAACTTAGAACCCGAACTGTCTTCAATCTCCAAAATTCGCCATCTGCATCCTTCAGCTCCTGGTATCTGCAATGTGGTGAATAATGTCAGGACACCTGTCTTGACAGTTGGATCTCCCCAACGTTCATGGTCGATTTTTGAGGAAATGGTTTTGCATGTGGTTGCCAAAATTCTCTCGAACCTCTGATGCTGAGCCCTTTGCATGCGATCTGATAGTCTATTGATACTCTGGAACCCCTTCAAAACCTGTTCAAAATGATATGTTCTGTCCTTGGCTTCAAAAAATACTTTTCCAGCTTTCAACAGCTAACTCGTTTAATATTTCGCTGGTTAGTTGTTGAAAGTCGCCACTTTCAACAGCTAACGGGTCATAAAATATCGCTTTGCGCTGGTGAAAGCTCAGACTGCGCCCAAAACGAGTTTTCACCTTCAAAATTTTGATTCCGTCAAAACTCAGTGTGTTTCAGCTTTCTCACCTTGCATATTAACAGTGACTTGAGCAAGTACCTTCAAGTCTGGATGGGATTTTTGCCTTTGTTTTTGTTTCAACCTTCTTATCTGCCTTTTAAGTCGTTTGGCAAGCCACCAGAGACTATTGTAATCTTTGGTGAGTTTTTGCTTCTTCTTCTTCTCTTTAACACTTTCCTTAGCCAATCTCTCAAACGCAGCATTGGTTTTGGCGAAGTTATCAGACAACTTCTTATACCTTTCTTTAATTACCCTTTCCAAGACCTCTTGTTGAGCAATGGCCTCTTTCAGATGCTTGATTTTCTGAGATTTCTTTGACCTGGAGCTTTTTGATGTTTCTCCTTCCTCTGTATGAGTGAAGGTCTCATAGTTTTGTGCACATTCAGTTGACTGCTCAGGACTTTTGGTGATAGGACATTGATCTTGTTGTTCTGATTCTGAATCTGAATAAGGCAAGTTTAATACATTGGTTCTCTTCTCTGTACTCTGCTCTGTAGGACGTTCTGTGGTCTGTTCTGTGGTCTGCTCAAAGTTTAACCTTTTCTTCGACCTGCAGGGCTTCACTCCAGAAATTCTATCTTCTGGAGGCCCTGGCAGGGTCCTTCTTTTTCTTGAACTGCTGTGAGGAGAAGACTGTTTCTTTGAACCTTTCCCTAGTTCATTTGCAGGCTGAGTCTGTGTTTCAAAACCCTCCCAGAATAGAAAATGATCCCAGCTCCTTCCCTGCTGTTTCAATTCCTCCAGGATGATTAATTTTATGAGGCCGAAGTGGCATAGAGTACTTTTTATGCTCAAGGGTTGAGCCCTAATCTTCTTGCAAACCTTAGTCAAACTTTTATGYAGGAAAAAAGGTAAATTAAGGGGAGTCTTGCCTGTGAAATGGTCCAGGAGTTTGATGTGATACATCATAAGTTTATCATACCTGCCCTCCGAGGTAATGTACAGTTGGATGCCTTTGAACAGCTCCTGCCATTCTTCTTCTAGATAGGAAACCAGCATACCTTTTTTCCATGCCTTGTGCCTGTACCCCTCTTTCAAATAAGCTCTGTAATCCAAATTTTTGGGAGCAATGGTTTTAAACCAGCTCTGACCCATTCTTGGTAGGCTTGTTGCTGCAGCAATGACAGCTTCATCTACTCTAATTTCCATGGACCCAACACGAGCTTTGTTCCCATCGAAAGTCTTGGCAAAAGCTTCTGCTGTAGACTGGTGGCAACCGTTTTGTAACCTCTCAACGAATTCCATACACCCTGCGTTTGAAAAATGCTTCTGGACTTCGGGATGTGTCTGTAGAAAAGATAAGCTATCCAGCTCTCTCCTGAGTAGAGAACCACTACGTCTTCTCGGCATTCTGTAGCTCGGAAATCCCAACAATTCTGTGTATTAACCCCTGCAACTGTTGTTCGAGCCGAGGTTCTGCGTTGTTGAAAGCACTTCGGGAGTCGGCTCTGTTTTAAAACATTTGAAACTTTAACATACCTCCATGAACGATATGTGATATGGAAACCACGATTTGATTTGATGTTGTCAGGCCGGCAGTACATCTTTTGTACCTGCACCACTGAATTCGAATTTGCCATCCCTGATGCCATGATTGTGGAGCGTGAGTTTCTGAGCTGGATTCGCATGGCAATCCTATTTTGAAGTGCAGAATTGAGTTTCCATCATTACCCACTTTCATCAGCGCGTGATTTGGATTTGCCTGACGTGGGATGATCATATCATCATTTACCTTTAGACGTGGATATCACGCACGTGATTCTCGCTTTCTTCAACCAACGGCTCGTGGAAAACGCCCCTTAGCTGTTGATATTTACCACTTTCACCAGCGCAAGGTCCTGTGGAAAACCCCTGTTCGCTGTGGAAAGTCTCCACTTTCACCAGCGCATGACCTTGAAAGAATTGCTCCGTAGCTGTGGAAAGTCTGCACTTTCACCAGAGCACGACCCGCGATACTGATTCTTGGATATTTTGAAATTCACCACTTTCAACAGCGCACAAACCTATGAGAGGCGCTCCTTAGCTGCTGAAAGTCGCCACTTTTCCCAGCTAACACTCAACTTTTGGACACACGTTAGCTGTTGAAAGTGAATTATGAAAATTTTGAAAAGAAGACTTTTATGGGTCATATTATTTTCTAAGACAAAAACTAAAACCTAAGTTTTGCAACTATAAAAACTCAAAAATGAATTGAGGAAACTACCGATAGCCATGCTATCCACCACAAAACTTGACCAAAAGGACGGTTTCATTTTGGGAGCTAACAATGAGCACTATGCCCATTGAGTCTTGACCCCAACCACTTCATCCACTTTACATGGCTCAGAGAGGGATCTCTTCGAAACTCTCCTTGACCTAGGGAAAGATCTACCCAATAGCGCACCTTGTCAACCCTCCCATATTCAAGCTTGACAAGTCACATAATGTCTTTGAGCTATTAATTGTTTGATATAGTGATCTTTGATGCACATGCTTAGATGGCTTATTTAATGATTCGATTCACTTATCATGATGTTATGACTTGAGATCCTTGGAGGGCGTGCTCATTTGTCTTTGTCGAACCTAGTTGGTGGAGAGTTTTGGGAGAACAAGCCTAGCTTGGGCTTCCATAGGGCTACAAGCCCACAGGTTGGATGCTAGGGGCCCACATGCCAGATAAGAGAGATCAAATTTGGACGGCCTTGATGATGACTTGGACAACCTAGCCCATCCCTTACTTGCCAAATGATTTGCCCAAGAGGGGAAAAACGTCCTACTTTTGAGCTTGACGTCATGCTTTTGGGGCTAGGGCATGGTGGTGAGGTGCCACTCTTTTGACACATAGACGTTTGAGGAGGAGAAGGGTCTTCACCGTGATGAGAGTGCTTAGATGCTTGGCATGTGGCCTTTGGAGGCCTATCCATGCTTCTCCAATACCAACGACTTCCTCAAAGTGGCAAAACGTCCCCTAAAGGCGTGACTTCCTCCTAAATTAGGGTTTTATTTGTGCAAAAAGTGAAATTTTAAGTGAATTGTTTAATATTACTTTGATAAGGGGGCAAGAATAGGGTTGTTGACCCCTAATCTTTTGTTTTACTCCTTAATTTATGGGCAAGCTATGTTAGCTACATTTTGTATAAATAGAGATCATAAGATCTCATTTTAAACATAACTCTCCGTCTTGTGAGAGGACTTGGTCTGAAATTTTTGGCTACCTTTGGCTCTTTTCATCTCTTGTGCACTTGTTTATGGTTATCTATTGGTGAATGGTTGATGGGAGTGATGCGCTAGCCTTGGAAGGCTTGTTTCTTTCTATTGTGGTGGATTATCTTAGCATTTTTCCTTGAATTGGTATGGTTTTTACTCTCTTGCTATCATTTGTTTCAAGTCAAGGTTATTGTGCTAGGAACTAGGTGGGAAGTATAAGGGCATACACCCCCACCATAGTCTTCATCACTTTATGCTTCATCTTATTACTTTAACAAGGGTTTGCTAAGAGAAGTATAAGGGCATACACCCTCTTAGCCTAAACCCTCGCTAGATAAACTTGCCTTGGGAAGTAAAAGGTCTTACACCCCCAAGGAGGTAGCTTCTCTAGCTCTTTCTTTTCATGACCCCATTAACCCAACAGTAAAGGCACTAGTCATTCATTATTGCATTGGGAAACATGATTTTCGGTCATTTTTACTTTTTACTCACAGCCAATAGGGCGTCCCCATCAAGGGGCTACTTCTTGTTGCTGTTACAAAATTGCATCTTCAACCATTAGGGCTGTAGAAACCCTAACTCATTTGCTTGAATAACTCTCTTATCAACCATTGGATTTTGCTCAAAGTTTGCAGACTTACTCTCCTTGGTCTAGCGCACTTTTTGGGAAAGTTTCAAGGGATTTCAATGGCTGATTTTTTTCTGTAATACATTGAATGTTACAGCCATAAGGCTGATATAATTTGTTGCAGACAAGTGTTTACAACAGCCTTATCTTTTTGTGCTAGGATATTGGCTTTTCATCTTGAGTTTAGCTAGTCTTTCTCTTGTATTTTCTACTTGATCCCTAGCACTTATTGAGCAGCTTATAAGACCTTTTACTTGCTGATATATATTGTTATCTATTGCTGCAAATTAGGGACAGCAAGCTTAACTTGCTGATCCAACTAACTTATATCATTGCAAAGTGGCTTTTCTTGTGTCTTGGGCAAGTATTTCACCATTTGCAAGTTACTCAACATATTTGGCAACCCTTGGACCTTCCCAAGACTTCATTCCACACTTTTCACTCCACTTAGACTTGACCTCTAGGGGCTTCACTTTCATTTCCCTCCATCTCCATCTGAATCCCCCTAGGGTCATCGAGATCGCCTCCCTAGAGTGACCTAGTCACCCTTGAAGTGTGGGACCTACATCGAGGTGACATTGGGTGTAGGATTCCCAAGTTGTAGCACTTGCTTTGTGGTTAGGTCGGGCTTTGCCCAACCTACAACTTGCTCTATAACAATTTGGCGCCGCTGCTGGGGAGGATTTTGAATCCTCTTCGGAACCCTAACGACACTTTGGCAAGCTTTCCCAAAGCCTTTCCCTTAGCTTGCCTAGCGACTCCACCCAAGGGGCGTTCCATTTCCCCTTTTCTTGATGAGCTCATCTCGAAGCTCATATGGCGACTCCACCTTCCCAGAACCCACTTTTCCCTTTTTCCCCTTTCATCCCTTGATGAGCCTTGAGCTCATCTGGCGACTCCATTGAGGTATTACCCTAAGTGATGGAAGTTGGAACCATGGCCTCACGGGACTTACCATGGGCATTCCATAAGGTTTATCCCTCCTTTGATGTTCAGGATATTCCTGGATATACAAACCATTGCCCAACGGAATGGAGGGCAAATTGCCCCAAGTTTGACGGTGATCCAGCTCTAGCAGTCATCAATTATATGAAGTATGCTTCGAGCTTAAATGTGCTACATGAAGATGTGTTGATGAAAATTTTCGTGTCTTCACTGGAATAAGGTCAAAGGGATTGGATTGCACACTCTTGTGATCCAAAGAGTATCCCTTCTTCTATAAAGCTCATTGAAGAATTTCTCAGGCAATATCGGCCAGCTACTCAAAGTTTGAAAGATGTTTTCCAAGAGCTCAAACACACTCTTTGCCAAGAAGGTTTTTCGATCGATGATGAGACAATAGATGAAGAAAAGCTTGAAGAAGATCTTGATGAAGAAGATCCAGATGAGACATATGATGAAGATGAAGTATCTGCTCTTCCACTTGATGAGGACACCCAAACCTTTGCTCCTCATGCACATCAAGAAGAGAACATGATGAGTTATAATCCTTTTGAGAACTTTGATGATGCTTTGTTCCATGACTGTGGAAATGAAGAAAACTGCCAAAAGGATCTCGATGAAGTTTCTCTTGTTGAAGGCTTGAACGAGACTTTGTTATTTTCTTTCCCTTTTGAAGAAAATGAAGTTATCCAGTCTTGTGAGGAAGTGATCAGCTCCTACGATTCAGATGAATTCATGGAACAAACCTCGGATATAGTTGACGAACGCATTGATGATTGCATACAGGTTGGGAGACGTACATGAGATGTGGGTTGCTTCATTATTGATAGAGATCCCATTTATGACATTGAGGGTAGCTCTCAAGCAAAAGGGGTTGAAATGTCATTTTCAGAGGACTGGCCTCCATGCATGTATGATTCAAATGTTTGGCAACCTAGTGATGACATGGTTACAGATTAGTTCTGCCCTTTTGAGGATGACTTGTCACAGCATGATACCTACCCTTTTGAGGATGTAGATTTGTTTTATGAGGACTTATGACCGTTGTGCTCAAGTTTTGAGGAATACCTGGACGTGGCCACCTCAGAGCAGTCAAAGGTTCATTCTTCAAAGAGGAAGTATTTTCATCTTGGAGATTTCTATGGAGATTCACAGGGGAAAAAGGGGGTGTTTTTCTACACCTGAGATTGTTCCTTACCTCTTACCCTCTTCTCCAAGAGATCATGCAGTATTCTTTCGATCTCTCATCTCCTCTCAGCCCTCGACAAGCAGTGAAGCGATTGAGTCTATATCGCGTCGATGAAGATGAACCTTTGTCTACATATAGTAGCCCCTTTCGGAGATGGAATGATTAGTCTTGTGGCTACACTTTCGGGCGGGGATGTCCCGGTAAACGGCTTTCCAACAGTTTCCTCCCTCCACCCATCTTCATGAGTTTTATTTCATGATTGATTATATAATTGTTTATACTCATCATTATTATGTGCTTAACTTATCCTTGTATTATATGATTAAGCCTGGAGATACTTTCATGAGATGATCAAATGGTTGCCTTGGTTGTATGACTTCACTGACATCATCCAACCGCATTGATCTTAGGAGACTAGCATACCGGTAAAGTTTCCTGCTTAATCTGTTATTATTAATCTTCAGTATAACAACAACATAATAAGGATCTTACTAAAAGAAACACAATCACAGGTACACAAGCATTTATCTGAAACCCTCAAGGGGAAGAAAACCAGGCAAAACTTCTTTAATATAGATTCAATAACCAAATACAATGTCTATCACAAGAGATATCTCACCAAGTAGAAGATCCACTAGAAACCCTAACCCGAGCAATTAGTGCACCACTTAGACCAAGATAGTCCTTCACCAAGATAACCTTCACCTTTCTTGAGATACTCTTCCTTGTAGCAGCATCACTTCTCCTTGTAGTTCGCGTCCTCTGGGACTTCTTGAGAGCTTGATGAGTGTATTGCAAATGGGGTGTTAGGCCTCTTATAAATAAAAGTTGTTCCCCCCCAATAATTAGTTCAGGCCCGACCTATCCACTTTACCTTTTAATTCACATTGTCTTGTCTAGGCACAATAGGGACAACTTGTACAAATATATTTTATCTTACACTTTATCCAGGGATAAAGATATTCTTCTTGGTTACAATATTTTGCTGCGCCCCTAGGTAGTAGGTAAGTCATCTTGATTTCCCCTCAATTTGCATCTTGATTGCTCATATTAGCTTAGATGCATTCCATTTTCATTTTCTCTACTTGCATATTGATTCCATGCTTAGTTTAGAAAGTTTTTGAAGGATAGGAGGTCTTATCATGAACCGACCTATCACGTCCATGAATATCTAGCGGTATGACATTACCATCATCTGACAACCAAACTAGGGTAGTGGCTCGGTTACATGGTTGAGAAACAGGGGTCTCATCATGAGCATCCTTCTCATTTCCATTGGAGTGTTTAATGGGTGACATTGCCATCACCTAGTCCCCACGCCCAGGGTATTGACCTTCAACCTCTCCTTGTCACTATATTGAAGAAAATAAAAGAAAGAAGATAAAAGGCAATTGATGGGCTTGGAAGCGTGCATTCACAGGCGAAGGTGCCACACACCCTCTACAAAGAGACCCATGAATGAGACACTCTGACCCCTTATATGTCATGAACCCTATTCCCATTGGGTCTTGACCCTAACCCTTCATCCACTTTACATGGCTTAGAGGAGGATCTCTTGGAAGTCCTCCTTGACCTAGGGCAAGATCTACCCAATAGGACACCTCATCAACCCTCCCATATTCAAAGCTTGACAAGTCGCTATAGTGTCCTATTGGGTAGTTAATTGTTTGATATAGTGATGCTGATGCACATGCTTAGATGGATTATTTATTAATTGATTCACTTATCATGATGTTATGACGAGATCCTTGGAGGGGCATGCTCATTTGTCTTTGTGGGATCTAGTTGGTGGACAATTTTAGGAGAACAAGCCTAGCTTGGGCTTCCATGGGGCTAAAGCCTGGGTTGGATAGCGAGGGGCCCGCATGCGGATGAGAGAGAGATGACTTGGCCGGCCTTGATGATGACTTGGACAACCTATCCCACCCATTACTTGCCAAATGATTTTCCCGGAAGGGGCAAAGCGTTCTACTTTTGAGCTTGGCGTCATGCTTTTGGGGAGCTAGGGCATGGTGGTGAGGTGCCACTCTTTTTGACACATGGGCGTTTGAGGGAGGAAAAGGATCTTCACCATGATGAAAGAGTGCTTAGATGCTTGACATGTGGCCTTTGGAGGCCTATCCATGCTTCTCCAACACCATTGACTTCTTTTAAGTGGAAAAATATCCCCTAAAGGGGTGGCGTGCTCCTAAATTAGGGTTTTATTTGTGCAAAAGTGAAATTTTAAGTGAATTGTTAATATTACTTACTTTGTTAAGGGGGCAAGATTAGGGTTGTTGACCCTAATCTTGTGTTTTACTCCTTAATTTATGGACAAGCTATGTTTGCTACATTTTGTATAAATAGAGATCCATCAAGATCATTTTAACATAACTCTCTCCCTCTTGTGAGAGGGACTTGGTGCAGAAATTTTTGGCTACCTTTGGCTCTTTTTCATCTCTTGTGCACTTGTTTGTGAACATCTATTGGTGAATGGTTGATGGGAGTGATCACTATCCTTGGAAGGCTTGTCTCTTGATATTGGTGGATTATCTTGGCATTTTCCTTGAATTGGTATGGTTTTACTCTCTTTCTATCATTTGTTTCAAGTCAAGTATTGTTATTATAGGAACTAGGTGGGAAGGTATAAGGGCATACACCCCACCATAGTCTTTATCACTTTATGCTTCATGGTATTGCTTTAACAAGGGGTTTCTAAGAAGTGTAAGGGCATACACCCTCTTAGCCTAAACCCTCGCTAGAGAAAACTTGCCTTGGGAAGTAAAGGGCTTACACCTGAGGAGGTAGCTTCTCTAGATCTTTCTTTTCATGACCCCATTAGCCCAATAATTAAAAGCACTAGTCATTATTTGTTGCATTGGCCGAACTAAAATGTGCATTGGGGCTTGTGAATTTTGGTCATTTTACTTCTTGCAAAGTGGATTATTCCTTGTGCCTTGAGCACCTCATAGCCACTAAGTCCCCATCAAGGGTCTACTTCTTGCTGTTGTTACAAAATTGCATCTTCAGCCATTGGAACAGCAGAAAAACTAACTCATTTGCTTGAATAACTTTCTTATCAACCATTGGATTTTGCTCAAAGTTTGCACCTTATTCTTCTTGGCCTAGTGCACTTTTGGCAAAGTTTGGAGGAGTTTCATGGCTGATTTTCTTGCTGTAATACAGTGAATGTTACAGCCATAACGCTGATAAATTTGCTGCGTTGAAATGTTGACAACAGCGTTATCTTTTTGTGCTAGGATATTGGCTTTTCATCTTAGGTTTAACTAGTCTTTCTCTTGTATTTTCTACTTGATCCCTAGCACTTATTGAGCAGCTTATAGAGACCTTTACTTGCTGATATATATTGTTATCTATTGCTGCAAATTGGGGAAAGCAAGCTTGCTGATGAGACTTCGCTAATATCATTGCAAAGTGGCTTTTCTTGTGTCTAGTGGTATTTCACCATTTGCGGGTTACTCAACATACTTGACAAACCTTGGACCTTCCCAAGACTTCATTCTACACTTTTCACTCCAGTTAGACTTGACCTTTAGGGGCTTCACCTCCATTTCCCTCCATCTCCATATAAATCCCCCTAGGGTCACCGGGATCGCCTCCCTAAGTGACCTAGTCACCCCTTGAAGTCTGGGACCACATCAAGGTGACATTGGATGTAGGATTCCCAAGTTGTAGCACTTGCTTTGTGGTTGGTCGGGCTTTTCCCAACCTAAAACTTGCACTATAATAGAGCCACATGGAGATGGTTGTTTTCTTGGAGAATGCCCTACTTAGGAGGAGGAGTGTTTTGCTAGACAACACAGGCTGGTTTTGATTCACAGCCCATGGAGGCTTGGAGTTGGCTTGAGGGGCGCCCTGGGATTTGCAATAGTGTTCATCTGAGAATTAGGACCGGATGGGTACACATTGCTTAGGAGGATTGATGGATTCTTTGGAGACTTGTAGGAGGAGCATTGGACACATCTCGTGGAGAACCCTTGCATTTGGAACCTTGCTTGTGGACCACATCACCTTGGGCTTGACATATGTACCCTTAGAGTGTAGTGCTTCACATGTGTGAGCCTACATTTGATTATTGTAGGTTGCTTGTAAGGGCACTGTTCCACATATGTATTGTTGACCTCACTTACCTCTTATATATATAGAGGAAGGAAAGTCTTTCACTCACACACATCATTAGATGTTCATTCTTTGTGAAGGCGTAATCAAGAGACTATGTTGAATCTTCTCCTCTCTCTTGGATCTTCTTATGTACTTGATCTCTCTCTCTCTCTCTCTCTCGAGGTTGCTACTAAGGTTTCTTGAGCTTGTTGGAGCATCTTGAAGACTAGGGTTAGGGTTTCGTTCCTTGGATATTTTGAGACGAAAGTTTTGAGATGAAACCCTAGGTTGTACATGTTGAAGTGAAGAAGAAGAGGAGACATCTTACCTTGGAGGACATGCTTGTGTGATGCATGCTTGTTGGATCCCTTTGGTGTGAGCTTCTGAGTTTCTTGGTTTCCTTAACTAGAGTTTTGGAGAGCGAGGAGGGATTACGGTAGCTTTGAGATAAAGGCGATGGTATTGACATAAGCTTCATCGTATACATTTATATGAAGTTTCTAGTTGTCTAATGCTTGTGTAAATTGAGATTTGATTTTCAACCCATATATATTTATGAGATTTTCAACCCTAGGTAGCTATTATCCCTAATGTTCTTATTTATCCCACATTGGGACTAAAGGAGAGATTATGTCGAGGTCCTCGGGTTGCAAATATGGAGTGTCGAGAGACAACATGGCCAACAATACCCTTTTTTTCACAGTTGGAAACCCCTATCATCACCACAGATGGTCACATGTTTCCAGATGGAATATACCACATCAATTGGCTTCTGGAGGGCAATGGGCCTTGCTCCATGAGGTATAAATTAGGGTATTATGGTAAGTGTCATTTCAATGTTAAGGCATTTGAGTATGGTGTATCCTAGATTACTTTAGATTTCATGACATATGCTTGGACATTATGCCTTTGCCCTATTTCACCTTGGTGGTTGTCTTTGTGCCCTAGTAAGTGGTCTTTCTTAGGAATGTGTTTGCTACTAGGATCTCCATTGAAGATCCATGATACCATTCTCGACCATGCTTACCACTTTTCATCATTTAAACCCCCTATTTCCTTATCTCTTGAGTTTAAGGTGTATTGATCCAAGAAAGGGTTGTCCTCATTCTATGGGAATGGTGAAGGCCAGGAGGATTGTTGGGTAAAGATAAAAGTCTATATGAACCTTCGGATACTTTGGGGATCCCCAAAGCTTGATGAAATTCTTATTTGCAAGAAAAGGGGGACCCACAAGAACAATAATTATGAATGCTTAAAGGGTCAGTTGAAGGATATGAGGATATCATCATGAGGCGACCTATCATGATCATGGATATCTAGTGGTATAACATTACCATCATCTAGTCACCAAGCTAGGGTGATGACTCTCAGAGTTGCATAGAGAGGAGAAATGGGGTCTCATCACGAGCCATCCTCCTCATTTCATTAGGTATTTGTGAGTGACACTAACATTATCTGGACACCAAGCTAGGACAGTGGCCTTCAAATTGTCCTTAAACTATGAAGAAACAAAGAATGGAAAAATGATGGGCTTGGAAAAATTGCATTGAAAGCGAGGTGCCACACACCCTCTACAAAGGAGCACACATGAAGGAGACACTACAAACCCTTGTATGTCATGAACCGCATGCCCATTGAGTCTTGACCCTTAACACTTCATCCATTTTACATGGGTTAGAGAGGGATCTCTTGGAAACCTCCTTGACCTAGGAAAGGTCTACCCAATAAGGCCTTTCGTCACCTCCCATATCAAGCTTGGCTTAGAGTCATAATGTCTTTGAGCACTTAATTGTTTGACAAGGTAATCTTTGATGCACATGCCATTAGCTCATTTATTGACTTGATTTACTTATCATGATATTTTTGTTGATATTTGATGCACATGCATTGCAAAGAGGTGCCACACACCCTCTACAAAGGCACCCATGAATGAAGTTACTTCACAACCCTTGTATGTCATGAACCCTCATGCCCATTGGTCTTGACCCTTAACCACTTCATCCACTTTACAGGACCTAGTTGTTGGACAATTTTGGAGGAACAAGGTTAGCTTGGGCTTCCATGGGGTCTACCCAATAGGACACCTCTCCAACCCTCCCATATCCAAGCTTGGCAAGTCACATGTAATGTCTTTGAGCATTTAATTGTTTGATAGGGTAATCTTTGATGCACATGCTTAGGTAGCTCATTTAATGACTTGGGATTTACTTATCATGATATTTTGTTGATTTTTCTACTTAAGTAGTTAATTAGATTGGTATTTATTTTACTTATAAACCATTAGCACAATGTCTGCATATAAAGGATCACTGAAAAAATAACATTCACACACGGCATACCACAAGATTTACCCTAGGAAAACTCCCTAAGGGGAAAATCCAACAAACTTCCTCAATATAGATTCACCAACCAAGAACAATGTCTCTCTCAAGAGAACTAACAAAGCAGAAAATCCTCCTCAGCCCTTGACTGGGAAGAGTGGCTGCCCAACCAAGAGATGCAGAGATAAACCAAGGAACTTCCACAGCATCACCTCCCTAGGCAGGTAGCATCTCCCCTAAAACTTGTGCACTTCCCTCTTCTTAGTTCTTGAGGAGCTAGTGTGTTATTATTTTCTGGAAATGGTGGCCTCCTTTATAAATAGTGGTATGGCCAAACTATAATTAGGTCTGGGCCAACATGTCACTTTACCCTCTTATTTTCATTTTTACTTGTCCAGGGCTTTCAATGGGGCCGACTTTACAAAGGCACAATAGGGTGCGTCTTAACAAATATAATATAATAATATTCTTTAGGGTTTGTCTTGGTCAAATACAATGGGATATCTTCAAAGCCTCAATCTTCAACCTCCCTCTTAGTAAGGAATGTATTCTTCTTTTCACGGTCATCATCATTGCTTATGCGCTTTTGCATACTTAGTCATTGTCTTGTTGTCAATCAAGGATCTATATATCATAGGAAGTTTGCACTTTCAACTGAATTAGCGTGCCGGTAGATTTGAATGTTACCAACCTACGTTGGGTAGCATACCAACCTACAATGGAGTAACAACCTACGTTGGGGTAGCATAAAATCCTATGTTGGAGTAACAACCTATGTTGGAGTAGCATACCAGCCTGCGTTGGGGTGGCATACCAACCCTACGTTTAGTGCAGCTTCTCGTTGTGGTAGCATATCAGCATAGCGTTGGGTACCAGCCTTGCATTGGGGTAGCATACCGACCTGCAATGGGGTTACCAACCTGCTTGTTTGGGGACGAGGAATGCTTATACCGACTGCGTTGGAGTACCGACACTGGGGTAGCATACTGACTGAGTTGAAGTAGCTCCCACTCGGGATCTCATCCTTCCCTCTTGGGAACACATCACTTCCAGCCGGGGTTTCCACATCACTTCAGAAGCTTCTAGGGGAACATATCATTTTCACGCTGCGGGGAACACATCACTTCCAGCTTTTTGGGAACATATCACTTCCACCTTACGAGACATATCATTTCCGTTACTAGGAATTATCATCACTTCCTGCTACTGGGGATCGCATCACTCCCTCTCATGAGGGAATATCATACGGACCACACCAAGCTTGTCTGAAGTACTCGAACTTCCTCTTAATGAGGCTTGAGTCAACCCATTCACGCTGCACGCTGTGGCCGAGGAATTTATTGGAGCTTTATGGCTCCCTTTTGTATCATCTCACAAATATAATGGTGCCAGACTTCGATATGCTTAGACTTGTCATGACACACTAGGTTCACTAACAACTTTATGCAACTATCGTTGTCATAAAGATCGATTTAGATCCAACTTCGAGATCAAACAATTTTGCAATCAATTTCCGAAGCCATACTGCTTGCATGCCACAAGTTGACCATGTTGCCACATACTTTGCCTCTACGAAACTGAGTGCCATACAGGTCTTCTTCTCGAACCGCGAGATCACAGCTAATCCTATACTAAAGCAACATCCGGATGTACTTTTCCGATTCACGACATACGCCCAATCTAAATCTATGTAGCCTTCAAATCTTATCTCACAATCTGAGATATATATGAGTCCATAATAGATTGTACCCTTTAGATGCTGTTGGCCGCCACATTTAACTTAGCGGGGTCCAGCTCATATTATACATGGTTGCATCATCGGATGCACATATGTTCCAGACAACATTGGTTCTTGGGCATTTGATGCCCGGCCTAGCAAACTGTAGAGAATTTCCGCACCCTAGCGTGGGTTAATAATGTAACAAGTTTGCAGCGAAAAGGTCATGGATTAAGATTCGGTACCTTTGGATGTTTCCATTGGGGGAGTTCCTTTCACCGAGGGTTTATCCTCAGGTTGTCAGCAGGGCTCGGGCTGGTGACTTCCATGAAGTTTTCCCTCCTCACATTACAATAATTTCCTCCGGTGGTGAAACTGGCGGCATCCTATTGGTCTCGTCCTTTGGTATCTTTGTTTAGGAATGTTGTAAATGACCATGCTGAGCGGGTGTAGAAAGTTTTGCGGAATTTCATTGAGTCTAGATAAGTTTTTTAATTAATTAAATTTACTAAATAATTTAATTAATTAATTATTTGAGCAAATATTGTAAAACTTGAGTCTTAGGTTTTTTACAGTAGGGGTAGTTGTGCTCAAAATGGAATAGCACCTCCCATAGACCAAGTTTCAGCTCGGTCGGACAAGTTTTACTATGGCTTAGTCCACTCAAAGTCAGTCGATCCAAAGCGGCAATTTTAATTGCTAAAGGTGACATGCCAGAATGTCAAATTTTGTAATTATTGAGTTAATAAAGTTGGTGGTAAGGTGGCAATGAGCAAGTTAGACCCTCTAACTGCAGGCCATCCTAACCACTTAACACCTTAGTAATCACTTAACTTACACTATCACCCTTTTTAACCACCCCACAGGGGAAGAGCGACCCCCCTCATCTAAAACCTTGATGTTTTGACTTAAATCTTTGTGTGGGCCCTCATATGAAGTGCGTAGCCTAAATAACACGTCACCTTTCCCATGACCCACACACTCCACCTCACTTCCAATGTGGCGCACCTCTCTCATGCTCACACCCCTTTCTAGCTCAGCTCTCTTCCCAATCCACTCATTTGAGCTTTCACTTGTGTTGTGGGCCCCTCTCATGAGGAGTGCGCCCCATTGGCCACTCATCTCTCTCCCTCAGGCCCCACGCCCTTGCCAACTCATCAATCCCACCACTACAAAACCCTGGGTGGAAGGCGCACCTTCATAGAGATTCACTCTTTCTCTCAAAAATTAACACTTGGCATCCATCAAGATGCCTCCACTTTGCCTCTAGAGATTTATAAGTAAGACCCTCCTCCTCATTTTCGGTACCATTCTTTGAGCTCTTTACATTTACTCTGTGAAATTTCATTTCCACTCTAATGCTCTTGCCATCAAGCCACCCAACTCATTGCTCTTGAGAGCTTTGGAAGAAGTATTTCTCCAATACTCTCATTTGGATTAATAGAAAGCTTTGCTTGGAGGTTGTGAAGAAATCTTTGAGTATTATTGTTTTCTTCTACATGGGGTGACTTGCATTGTTGAGTTTTGTTGTGTAGTTGGTAATAGATCTTGGGTTAGAGTATTTTTGCTTGGGTAAGATAGCTAAGAGTATTCTAGTTATCTTATGTTTATGTTGGATAGCTTAGGATTTGCAAATATTTCGTTCTAAGCTTATTTCAATATAACTATCTATTTTCATGCTTCACTACTTCTCTTGATTTTTGCAAGTGATCTCAAAGGATTATTGGGATAGTCTCGAAGAGGAGCCTAGCATAACCACTCTCAAACTCTAGCACTTCTTTGTCCATTATTATTTTACGCATTCATCTGACTTTATTTGACTTTCTAACTTGCTCTTAGATGAGTCAATAATAATACATTTTACTGATTTTTTATGTGGAAATTTTTGTGTAAGCCAATTTCTTTAACATTTGAGTGTGTTTTCAGCATTTCCAGCAAGCTTTTGCTTGCTGGTTTTCTGAAACTTACCGACAATAGGGGGAAGCGCTTTGAAATTCGTCCATAAGCCTCAATCAAGACATATCTTGATTGGGTAGCGATTCTCTAGCGTTTCCCTAGTGTATTTTTGTATGTTCATTTGCTATTTCATTCATTTTGTGTATATTTGTAAGCTAATGGTATTGCCGACACCTTGGGAGTGTGCTTGGCCTAGCCAACCCCAAAATCATCTTGGCTTGATTTGTTATGTCATTTCCAAGTCATTCTTTCAAATTTTTATTTTTTTAGTATTAATATTAGAGATGGTTTCACGGCCGATTGACCGATTTGTCTAATCCCTGATCTTTGGGGACATAAGACTAAATGCCCTGCTTTTCGATGGGTCGTATCTGCAGTGAGTATTAATCTGACTTAGCTGACACCTTGGGGGAGGTCATCTCAAATCGCTTGGCTTTAAAGGGAAAATAACATGTGATGACTTATTTGCTTATTATTTAGAATATCTTAGATAGTGGTCATCTTTCTAAGCTTCATTTCCATTAAGCTATTTCGTTTTCCTTATGTTTATGCTCTAATGGTGAATGGTTTAGTGATTTAGATGCAATCTCAAATGTTATAGCTCATCTTTTCATTATGCTATTCACGATCTTATGTGCATGTGATGTTAACATGGTCTAAGTTTTTCCATTTGCTTTAGCACTTTCATTTCATAAGCTTAGCAAACGTATGTGGATGAATGGTTAGTCTTTAGATTTCATTTTGGCAATCATTTTGGCAAGACGTCCTTCATTCTTCTTTGGCAATCTTACGCTTATGGTTATGGATGGAACATGTGTATATGATTGATACCTTGTGATGCTCACATCTCCCTCTCATGGTTTAAGCATTTACGTTCAGTCTATCATTTTAAACCCGCCTTGCACAGCCATGTATCTTATGTTTATGGGCTGAATGTTTTACACTATGATCATCACTATACTTGATTCATTTCATTTTATGGTTTAAGGCATACACACCCACGGTTTACATCTTACAAAGTGCCCACGCTTCATCTCTAATTCTCAATTTACTTGTGGAATGGTTCATGGTTGATGGTGTAACACTGTGCAATATTTCTTTTATGTAATGATGTGTTAATGGTGGTTTGATTCACACACTGCAAGCATCGTTCTATCCACATTTTCCAATTCGGCCATGCGCCAAAAACTAAAATTTTAAAGGTCTAAAAACTTGTCTAAAAGCAATAAACGCAAGACCCACCCATGAGGTCTTAATAACATTTTAGGGGCCTCATTCGTAATCTCCACCATCTAAAAGCGGGTTTGAGGGACACCAGGGAAGTGGCGGGGACGATCTCGTGATTTAAGACAGGAGATCCCTCACAGGCGAACTCTTACTGTGTGGGATGACATTGGAAGCTAGGGTAAAGCCTCGTTAGCCTTACTATCTCGAGCACCAGACAGTCATTTGGCCAAGGGAGGGAGGAAGTTGAAGCACATCTAGTCTAGGGGAAGGGAATTAAAATTTATAAAATCTTTAAACAACTCCTACAACATTTAGTTGCATAGATCACTTATTATGTTTGGGGGTGTTAGATGTATGCATAGGCAAACACACTAGTGATATCTTCATTGTTTA
>SNQJ01S0188261.1:11266-26881 GCA_010110895.2 Picea sitchensis | reverse complement strand
GACATATTGTTTTAGCTAATGGGGTAAGGATTGACCCAAAAAGAGTAGAAGCCATTAAAAAATTGTCTCTTCCTAGATCAAAAAAGGATAGTCAGTGTTTCCTTGGAACTATAAACTTTATCAGGAGGTTTATAGCAAAATTTGCAAAACTTACAAAGCACATTACTTGTATGTTAAGAAAGAATTATGAAGTAATATGGACCGAAGAAGCTAAACACTCTTTCAATGCTATCAAAGAAGCCATTATGACAACCCATGTTTTAATCAGTCCTGACTTTGACAAAGAGTTTTATATCTTTTCATTTGCTTCAAAAGATACAATTGCAGTTGTACTATTGCAGAGAAATGTTGATGATCAGGAGCAGCCAGTCGGCTTCTTCAGTAAAGTCTTGAGAGATGTTGAAGTGAAGTACAAACCGTTGGAAAAACAAGCATATGCACTCATCAAGTCATTAAAAGCCTTCAGAATTTACATTCTTCAGAACAAGGCAATAGCTTATGTACCTTCAAGCTCAGTTAAAGATGTGCTTATACAACCTGACATATATGGAAAAAGGAGTTAGTGGATAGCAAAGTTAACTGAATTTGATGTCGATATCAAGCCGGCAAAACTTGTTAAAGGTCAAGGCCTTTCCAAGCTCCTTGCAGAAGAAAATTGTAAGTTGCTTGAGATAAATTTGGTGAGTATAAATGCAGAAAATATTCGGTTTTCAGAGGACAAAGGCAGTGATAAATTGCATGTTTCTCCCCACCTAGCTTACTGTGAATGGTACAGCCACATCTTATATTTTCTGCAGACCTTATCAATTCCTTCAGATTTGACAAAAACACAAGGGAGAGACTTAAAGCTCAAACCCATAAATTTCTGCATTAATGGCAACTTATTGTTCTGGAAAAATCCAACAGGGATACTCTTGAGGTGCATAAACCAAGAAGAATCATCTAGAATCATGACTGAATTTCATAATAGTGAGTGTGGAGGACATCACTATTGGAAGACTACCGCTCACAAAATCCTGAGAGTTGGTTACTATTGGCCATGTTTATTTTTAGATGTGTGTAAATTTGTGAAAACGTGTGATAAGTGCCAAAGGTTTGCAGGCAAACAGCAGCTAAAATCTCTTCCCCCTCAAACCTGTTGTGGTCACAGGTCCTTTCCAACAATGGGGTCTGGATTTCATAGGTGAGATTCACCCGCCTTATAGCAATCAGCATAGATGGATCGGTGTTGCCACTGATTATTTTACCAAATGGATTGAGGCCATTCCTACAAGAAATGTCAATCACACTGTCATCATAAATTTTTTGCAAGAAAACATATTCTCCAGATTCGGTTGCCCTAAGAGAATAGTCACCAACAATGTTGCTGCTTTTAATGATAAACACTTGGTAAAATTATGTGAAGAGATGGGAATTCAGCTAGTACATTCTACTGCTTACTATCCACAAGGAAATGGCTTAGCTGAGTCATCAAATAAAAGTTTAGTCATAATCATAAAGAAGTTACTTGAACAAAATACCAAGGGTTGGGATTCCAAGTTGAAATTTTCTCTGTGGGATGACAGAGTTACAAATAAAAAGTCAATTGGTACATCCCCCTTCAAGTTAGTATATGGCACTGAAGCCATCTTTCCTGTTCAACTTGCATTGCCAGTTGCAAATTTTTAAAAGAAGTTGACTCTGAACCGATTGATCTAACTAGGAGGATCCAAAAATTGGTAGAGTTGCAGCAAGACAGAGAGCAACTACTGGAAAAGACAGAGTTACACCACAGGAAGATGAAGGAAACTTTTGACAGGAAAGTTAAGGTAGATACTTTCAAAGCAAGGGAGATGGTTCTAAAATGGGATGCAGCAAGGCAGAAAAAGGGAAAACATGGAAAATTTGATGCGCTCTGGATAGGTCCATTTGTCATAGCAGCAGTTTAGAATAATAATACCTTTGTCCTCCAAGATCTTGCAGGTGAAGAAGTATCAGGTGGCCCTTTCAACGGGCGGTTTCTGAAACCCTACTTTTCATGAGGCTTTCCTTAAAGCCTGTTTTCTCTGTACATATTCTTTTCAGTTTTTGTTTTAGTTTTGTTTCATCAATAACTCCATGCCCAATGGTACTGAGTAAAATCAGTTTCGAATTCAAGTTGTAATAAAGGCTACTGAGTCAAGCTAGGTTCTTAGTGACCTCACAGGGAGGTATCCATCCCAGTTGGAGCCAAATGTTATCTCCCAAAATAGATCAATCAATTTGTTTCATTTTGTAGGTGATAGCATGGTCATTAATAGGATTCTATATAATTTTTAGAATTTAGAAGTGTCAAGACATAGGATTTAAGATTTTATCCTAGAAATAAATTGATCCTCAAAAAGGTCTTTTCAAAAATTTGAGAAAAATCCTTTCAACAACTAACATTTGTTTTGAAGTGGACATTAGTTGGTGAAAGCCTCAAGTTTCAATGGTTAAAGCGTACTCCCCGCAGCAAGCAAGCTGGTTAAAGCGCTAACACGGATTTTTCTCCAATGACTCAGAAACCCAAAAAGGACACACCAGACACACGTCATATAATCATCATGGCAAGCTAATGGAAGCAAATTATGATGATATTGTTTCATCATGTTTTAGCAGGACATCATGATGGATTGTGCTCATGTATTTCATGTGACAACAAGAGGAGGGTTTGAGGTGATGAACTCCCAATCATCATTGGAGACAGAGGATAAAGTACCAGCCATCTGGTGACATCAAATCGCCTTTTCTTATTTTGAACTCGCGGTGTTCAAGATTTCTATAATGAGGTTTCATATTTCAATTAAAAACACAGGTTCATTTTCACCAGCGCCAGCCTTTTCCTCATCAAAAATATTACTATTTCAACCGTGTGCAAATCATCCGACAATCAAGTCGCAGATGGCGAGGAAGAAAGGAGGGTTACTTTTGAGGAAAGAGTTAGATAATTTATCCTTTCTGCAGTCTTATCCAGAGGTGCAGAAGCGATTCTCAGACACAGGTTGTATGACATATGTGGAAAGGTTACAGGAAGGTTACCACCAAGCAACAACAAAAGTCTTTGCAAAGTCATACCATGGAAAGAAAGCTACCATGGGCTCTCTGGAAATGATAATTGACGAAGCTGCCATCGCTTCAGCTACTGGCTTACCCATAACAGGCCAAAGTTGGTTTAAAACAATAGTGACCAAGAACTTGGATTTTAGGGTATACCTCAAGACAGAATTCTGAGGCATAACCTGGAAGAAAAGCATCCTTGTTTCTTACCTGGAAGATGAATAGCAAGATCTGTTCAAAGGCATTCAATTATACTTAACCTCAGAAGGCAGGTATGACAAGTTAATGTTATATCATTTCAGACTTCTAGATCACTTCACAGGGAAGGTCCTTCTGAATTTTCCTTTCTTCCTTCATAAGAGCCTAACCAAAGTGTGTAAGAAGATCAGAGATGAACCTTTAAGAATAAAAAATGCCCTTTTTCATTATGTCCTAATTAAAATGATCATTTTGGAAGAACTGAGACGAAGAGAAAGAACTTGGCAGCACTTTCTTTTCTGGGAGGGTTTTGAGACCCAAACTCAACCTATAAATGAAAATAAGAAAGCAGGCAAAAAGAAGTCAACTCCTCAGAGAAGCTCAAGGAGGAGGAGAGCTCTCCCAAACCCACCAGAGGACATAAATTCTAGCATAAATCCCAAGAAATCTAAAAATAAACTAGACTTTGAAACAAACTCAGAGAAATCCACGGTGAAAAAGACAAATGTTCTAAATTTGCCATACACAGATTAAGATACAGAGCCAGAAAAGGAAGATGAAAGTCCAACCATCAAAAGTCCAGAGCACTCCATGGAAATTGCACAGGATTATGAATATTTTACTCCCAAAGATGAAGGTGAAACCTCAAGAAATAAGAAATCAAAGAAATCACAAAAGATTAAGGAGATGAAAGAGGTAATAGCACAACAAGAGGTTCTGGAAAGGGTGATAAAGGCAAGATATAAAGCCTTATCAGAGAATTTTACAAATACAAATGAAGCTTCTGAGAAGCTAGCACGTGAAAGCATTAAAGACAAAAAAAAGAAGAAGAAAATCACAAAGGATTATAATAGCTTATGGTGGTTAGCTAAGCGCTTGAAGAGGAAAATAAAAAAAATTGAAGGAAAAGATTAACACACATCCAGATTTACAGGTGTTGGCCCAGGTTGCTATAAATTTGCAGGGAGAGAAATGAAAGGAACACTGAGTTTTTGATGGAACAATAGTTTTTGAATATGAAATGTTTCCTATTTGACCAAAACAGAGATTTCACCAGCAGAGAAGGCGAAATTATAATCAATCAACTGTTGAAAAGCAAAGATTTCATTAGCTAATTAGAAAATCCTAAGGCGAAATAGCTGGTGAAATTGGAGGATGAAAATTTTGAAAGGTTGAGCTCGAATAGAGCGATTTTGGAGTGATTTAAAGGGTAAGAGAGTATCAAAAGATTAATCATTGAATCAGGAAATCTTCAGTATCAAAGATTCATGGAGATTTTGGGGTGAATGTTTAAATGGTCAACTAAAGTTTTGTTCACAGTTGTTGAAAGATTCCCAGCCACTGAAGACATGTGTCTTTTCCTCCACAACACATCGGAGACATGGAAGTGATGATGACCAGATGTCAAAGATCAACTAAGAAGACAGTTGATTCCTAGGAACTAGTTCTTTAATTATCCTATTGTTTTCAGTTAGTGTTTTGCTTTCTATATTTAGGAATCCAGATCCAGTTTTCCTGGATCTCAGACTTGCTGTAAAGGCTATAAATGCATTTTTTTTCATATATCATGGTTCGATTCTGGATAGAGGAATACATAATGTTGTAAATAGACTTTTCTATGATAATACAAATCACAAGTTTCTCTCTCTTTTGATGTCAGATTCTCATTTTTCTTTTGTACTTTCTACCAAGTTGTTTTAGCTACAGAATGATGGTTATCTCATTCGTTAGCTCGTAATTTGATATTGATTTGCTTATCATTGTTTATTGAACCCTACACTTTGTATTCGGTTTATGAACATTGCTTTCTCACCCATTTAAAGCTATCATCTGATCATCAATCCTTGATAGCACTGGTTTATTTGATTGTAATTTTACTGTCTGAGTGCCATACTATAATTGAGTTATCCCATTGATCCACATATACATAAACACCAAAACAAGTTTATTTTAAGTTACCAAGCATCTTTGACCTACAACCTCAAAGAGTTTCTTGGAGTGATAACAAATTGGCGCTGTTGTCGGGGAAAGGAGATTGAGACTCAACTTTCCTGGGATACGACACAGAGATGATCTTTGATGATAGACAAAGATTATACATTACATTGGTTGTAATTATCTATCTAGCGACTCCACAAGTTCATGCTATCTCCAAAGAGGATCAGTACCAGGGCGAATCCACAAGAATCACCTGTCACACCAGTGCCCAACCCAGAACTAATTCTCAGAAGAGGAAGATCATTCCAAGGTTAGACTTCAAAATCAGGCACTGAAGGTAATCCTCTTTTTAGTTCTAAGAAATCTACTACAAAAAACATTGAATCTTCTTCCACTAAGATTATCAGTGAAAAAGAAACTGTAACCACTGTAGAAGAATCAATTATTTCTTATCAACAGGAAAATGTCATTGTTGAAGAAGTGATAGACTCAAATTTGGTTGAAGAGTTATCTAAGACCCTAGGAAGAAACCACAACTCTTACTCTCTTGAGTCCTTTCATTCACAGCAGGAAGAAGATCATATAAACATTCACACTAGCCTCCTTGTTGTAGAACATCTTCTTCAAGAGTTGTCTGCTAAAGGTGAAGAAAACTTGGTTGAACAACTTGCAAATTTCTATAGAGCCTCATATCAGACTTCTTTCCCATCAGAGAATTCCCCTTCTTTAAAATTAAATTCCCCCAGTACTGAGGAATCGAAGAAAATACCATCACCTCTTTCACCCATAATCATTATGGCTGCACCTCCTCCTTTGACCAAGATGCAACAAATCCTAGATTCTAGATATGTGCCACTTATATTTCCAAATCTAGTGTCATCCATGCCGACAGGAGACTATCAGAAGTACATGCCAAAATTCACAGGTGAAGGCGATGTGGCTGTTGAAGAACATATAGAGGCCTTTTACAGTTATGCAGAAAACCTTAACATTGAGGAAGAAGATGTTTGGACCTGAGTTTTTGTCCAAACCTTAGATGTCCATGCTAGGAAGTGGTTCAAAGAACTTCCTGTTGGTTCAATAGTTGGCATAGAGAAATTGGATGATATCTTTTTGAAACACTAGGGTGATAGAAGAGATTTTTTGTACTATCTTACTGAATTTGGAAATCTAAGGAAAGAAAATGGTGAATCAGTCTCTGATTTCACTAAAAGGTTCAATAGGATGTATAGTAAAATACTAGCTGAGATAAAGCCTTCAAGTGCCTCTGCTAAAATCGCATATGCCAATTCATTTGATTCATAATTTTGTTTGTTTTTGAGAGAAAGGAGGTCACCTACACTATCTTTGATGCAAGATTCTTCCCTTGAAGTGGAATCAAATATATTGGTTGCTCATAAGTTGAAGGGGAACATTGATAGAAGAAATCCTAGAGATGAAGCTTCCTCTTCATCTAATACTAATAAAAAATTAGACAAGATGGATAAAATGTTAGAGTCTTTAACCTCTGAGATATCTAAACTTAAAATTGAAAACAAGCAGCCTGTCAAGGGAAGGGGTACTTATGATTATGCAAATAGAAAGCCCAATCAGAATCCAAACAACTTCAGAAGAAATAATCAGCCAATGCAGATTTTGCAGAGAGAGATAAATCCTACTGAGGATCAGAGGATAAACTCTCCCCTTCAAAATGTCGTGATGGATGAAGATGAAGATTATTATCAAGAAGACGGAGAGGATAATATTCACTGCGTTGGGAATGATACAGGGAAGTCTTATCTGACACAACACGACTATGAAGAGGAATTAATGATCGAACAGATAGATGAAATTTTTGTTGATAATGGTATTTTTCAAATGGAAGAGAAGAACAGATATAATCTCAGATCTAAGACGAATACTGGCCAACATAATGCACCAACTTCTCCTAAGAAGATTGATGCCCCTGTCAAGAAAAAGGATCAAATACCATAGAATCAAAAAATAACCCCTTCAAAGGTAAACACACCTACTCCTCTAAAGAAGACCGTTGTCCCTGCCAAGCAACAAATTCAGAAAAGGCAGACCCCTAATGACAAGCAAAGTGTTTTGAAAGCTCCTTCAAATGAGGTAAAATTTTCTGATAAAACCTCTTATTCTTTTAATTTTGAGGCTGAAATACAGAAAATTAAAATCCCCATCCCTTTGGTTGAGTTAATGAAGAATGAAACATTCAAAAAAGATATTCTCAAAACTCTTGACCCCAAGTTCATATCCCCCTCTGCCGATATTCTTAATATATATGATGACAAGCCAACCATTGTTTTAGGCCAAATGATAGAAGATAGAGATGAAAGTTGTCCACCTTTTTATATCTCTCTGAACATTCATGATAAAACATTACATAACTGTCTGTTAGACTCTGGCGCCTCTCACAACTTAATGCCAAAGGCGGTTATGGATGATATTGGATTAGAGATTACCAAGTCTTATCATGATCTTTTCTCATTTGACTCTTGGAAAGTTAAATGTCTTGGCATGATCAAAGACTTGGCTGTAACTTTGACCCAGGCATCTATGAAAACTATGGTTATGGATGTAGTAGTAGCAGAGATTCCGCCTAAATTTGGATGTTTGTTATTAAGATCATGGATGAAGAGGCTAGGGGGAAATCTTCAAATGGTTCTCTGATATGCTACTATCCCTATTTTTCAAGAAGTAAACAAAAGACTATACAGGGATTCACAGCTTGCATATGTCATCAGTGACGAACAAAATCCAGCCAACCATCCTATTTATTTAGTTGACACAGGTATGGGGTCTTGCATATTACAAATTGATGATTCATTACCAGATTCATTGTTTCTTAGGAWKCCCACAGTTCAGCCCACAGAAGTAGCAGAAGATGACCTTTGGACCATGTTCTTTGATGGAGCTTGTACTAAAGAATCARCAGGAGCAGGGGTGGTGTTAATTTMTCCTTCAAAGAAAACTACTCACTTGTCCTTTAAACTTGATTTTAAAGYGACTAACAACATTGCAGAGTATGAGGCATTRCTCCTGGGATTAAATGTAGCCAAAGAGATGAAKATTCAGAGACTACAGGTATTTGGAGATGCAAACTTAATTATTCATCAAGTAAACAAATCCTTCCAGGCCAAACATGTTAGGYTGAAAGCCTATAGGGATGAAGTTTTGACAACAATTCATACTTTTACAAATTTMAAGATTTCATATATACYCAGAGCTATGAATGAATTGGATGATTCATTAGCCATATCATCTTGTGATTTTATACCTCCTCTACCCCCTAAATTGAATTACGAAATCCAAGTAAAGTATAGGCCATCACTCCCTGATAATGTAAAGTTTTGGAAGGTTTTTGAAGACGATGCCGAACTCACCAGATTTCTTGCAGTAATAGATGAGTTTGTAGATTTGCAAATTGATTTGGAAAGTGAACATGATGAAGAAGTTGAGAAGCCAAAGCTCAGAAGTAAAATTGGAGCACATGAAATAGTTCAATTGTCCACTAACAGAATCCCTAAAGGATTGCTCCCTTTAGAAAAGCTTTTCGATAATAACGATGTGGCTGTCAAATTGGAAAAGAAGGAAGAAGACCCCATCGACCCCGAACCCATGCAGGTGGATTCCCTAGAGATACTCGAGAAGAAACCAGAACTCCCTGGTCCAAACCCAGAGATACCAGAGTAGAGGCCAAAACTCCCTGGTCCAAACCTAGAATTACCTAAAAAGAGGCTACAACTGACTGGCCCAAACCCTGAATCCCAGGAACAATAGATCATACCCTTTCTGACGATCTATAACACTCTATCTTTGATGGAGATGCAAACAATAGAGAAGTTGCAAGTCCAAAGTCCCTAGCACACTTCCTCAACGACTAAATTTGAGGGTACTATGGGAAGCACAACCTAGGAAGAAGAGGTCCACAAAGAAGCAGAGATACCAGAGGATCAGAAGGAACCTAAGATGACTTTAGGAAAAACCACATCGTCATCCCAGGAAAAAATGGAGCTAGTCCTCCAAAACCCTCAGCAGTGCGCAGAGTTGCTACAACTTTGCTTGGCCAGGACAAAAGTTCTAAGGCTCCTACCATCAGTGTTGATATTGATGCTTGCACCAGGACCATATATAGGAGAGGAGGAGGTGGAGAATCCCTTAGAGCATTCAACGGCCAGTGGAATTCCATTGCAAGTCTGACTACCGAAGGACACCACCCCTTCTGTCGTTGACCTTGCACAGTGGCTAGCAGTGTAGCTAGTTAGAATGATCAGGGCTTCAACTGATCAACTGGAGAAAAGGCTCTAGCAGACTGAAAGGACTGTATATTTTGCAAAGGAGAAAGAACTCCTTGCTCAAGAATGCATAACACAGGAATAATTCACCAAGATCCAGGTGGAAAATAAACTAGAATGAGTCTAGGAGAGGCTTGTTGAAGCTTGGCCAGAAATAAGGAAGGTAGCACCCTAACTGCCAGAATCCAATGTTATAGGAGAGCCTGAGCATTAGATCAAATTACTCCAGGGAGCATGGTCACAGCTGACCATCCATGCAGAGAAACTGGAAGAGAATTTGGGGCAGAGTCAACAAGAATCAAAGAAACAACTTAGGAAATTGCAAGAACAGATGGAGAAGGTAGTGTTGGAAGGAAACAATGCTCGAGCAACACTACACAAGAACACATCTGAGTGCATAAAGATATTCTGATAAGTCAGCGACTGGATGGGAATTATAGCAAGGTGCAACCAAACCTTAGAGGATGTGCGTGCAATAATACAATTGTTGAATGAATAATTTGCGGTCACCATGGACCCGCTTGGGCAACAAGAGAAATTTGACCAAATTCAACAAGCGAATAATGAGTTGAACGCTCTGTTTGAGGCGTAATCAGTAGCCAAGAAGGAGTTGCATGAATTACGACCTGTCGTTCAGATAGTGTATATGAAAATGCATCAGGTGGATGCTACAATAGACTCTAAATGGAACTCTCTAGTTGCATCCAAGCCCAAAGGATGTATCATATATGTGACCCAACAGTTTGTAGCCAAAGCCTTACTCCTTTCCAGGAAGTGGCAGGATAAAATTGGGATTTTCTAGAAAGTCAGGAAGATGGCTTTAGATTTTGTCTCAGAGTTGGGTCCTTCATTTGAAGAGCCAGAGAAAAATAAAGTGCAAGCAGAAGAGGAAAGAAAAGCAGAGAAGGAGGATAAGGGAAAGCAACAGTTACTCCTAGAAGTTGCGAAAGAGACAAGTACTTGTCTCGAGGGCGAGTCAAGGATTGTGGTCGGATCCTGTTAGGACATTTGTTTTTGGATTTGAAGTTGTGCAAGAAGGACTACCATCCTATTTTTGGATAGTTGCGCAAGTTATAGAAGAAGTTGGACAGTGGAACAAGTAAATAAATAGAAATCGGTTGTGGAAAGGGACAACGCAACACCAACGAGCCAAAAGAAATTACAACAGAACAAGAAAACATGTGAACCCAAAACTAGAAAATCCCACTCAACCTATATATGAGATGAATATTATTGTAAAAGGGTTGGCGAGTGTTTATTGGTTGGATGTTATAGTTATTGTTGTTGTCTAGTGTTTATTGGTTGGGTTTTGTTGTTGTTAGTCGGATGATGTTGTTGGGTTTAATGGAGAAAAGGTTATGTAAATGTAATTGGTATACAGTTTTGGGTAGATAGAGCTCTGTGACATGAGTCTGGGGTCAGAATTCTATAACAGAGTGCTTATTTGTACCTCTGAGATTGTATCTGATAATTCTTTGTGATAATAGATGAAGAAGGACCCAAAATTTTGAAATATAATGTGTCATTTTGTCTTCATGCTTATGAATTGTATCTTTACAGTACTTCTTTATGCTTGATAAGATCAATATGATGTCTCTATGTAAGAATTTTTTTCACAACTTGTGTATCTTTACTTCCAGGTTGAATGAGTTCATATATGTTTAGTAGTTAGACTATCTTGCTCAAGATCATGGTGAATCTTGAAGGTTCTGCGAACCCACCTAAGTATTCTCCTTACCCTTCCCTATCCTTATATCTTGGTTGTGCTTTGGGTGAGACTTATTCTCTTCGAAGGAGATGAAAATGCCAGTGCTCTAGACTACACAGTACATTTTTTTGGTAACCTGAGAAGGACCCTGGTCTGATCAATTCTGCGCAAACATGCTCCTCCTTTTCTAAAGATGGTTGAGTCTCCAACTGGATTTTCTAAACTTGCGGTACCTGTTCTTGTCTCACTTCAACATCTATGAGTGAAAATTCATCAAATACTACATATATGCTTATGATGCGTTTGTGGGCAATAGGATCCCACAATATGTACCCCTTAACTCTATTATCATAACCAACAAAGACATATTTCTTTGATCTAGGATCTAACTTAGAACGTTGATATTTAGAAATAAGAGAATAATAGTCACAACTAAATATTCTCATATTTGAATAATCACACGAATGACCTGTCCATACCTCTTCTGGAATCTTACAGTTTATTGCAACTGATCGTGGTCGATTTATCAGATAGCATGCTGTAAGAATTGCTTCTTCCCACAATTCCTACTGCAACTTGGCATTATTGAGCATGCTCCTTGCTCTCTCTAGAAGATTCTTATTCATGCATTCAACAACACCATTTTGTTGAGGAGTATAAATCGTGGTCTTATATCTTTCGATCCCAGCTTCCTTGCAATAGTTTTCAAATTCCAAAGATGATCCAGGAGGATCTCCACACAATGAATTATTATTTTTCATACCATGGAGAAGATCATTAAAATATGGAAAAGAATAATTAATGCTCATGAATGAATTAATTAAACTATAAAAATGATTAATACTTAAAATGAGTATGAGAAACTCATGTATTAGTCACACAAATTGGAAAAATGATTAATACTTGAAGTGAGTTGGAAAATATCGCGTATTATTCATTTAATTGTAAAAACGGGAAATTAGTTGTGAGAATCCAACTCACAAATTAGTTTCCTAAGTTTAAGGGGGGGGGGAATACTTGAAGTGGGTGGAAATCTCATGTATTATTTGTAAAAATAGGAAATTAGTTTTATGTGAGAATCCAACTCACAAATTAGTTTCCTAATTTTAAAAGGAAATTTGTTTCCTAGTCTTAAAGAGGAATTTAAGGGTCTCATGAATTGGTTTGGACTCTTCCTCACTTTATTACAAGTGGATTATTAGTCTCAAGGAGGAATTTAAGGGTCTTTCTCATTTTTGTCCTTGGGTAGGTACTAGATCCTAAATTCATGGATCTTGTATTTTTGGATTATGGAGCTAGGAAAAATTATTTAAACCCCTTTATTGGGGGAGATTGGGGGAGAAGACTATGAGATACTTTTGGAGGCCCTTTTGGAGAGCTCTTTGAGGAGAGAAACATGCACTCATGCTTGTGGTTTGTATGTAAAATCCTTTTGGGAGAGTCAAGCCCCTTTTGGGAGAATGTCGTCCTTCTGGTGTCTGAAAAATTGTGCTACCATTTTTTGAGAAGATTTCAGCCATGTCAAAGGAAGGATAATGAAGTGATTTGTATTCCAGCGGATCCGGAGACGTAGCCATACTAGTGAACTTCGTTCTCAGTGATCTCTTCCTCTTATGTGAGTGTCTCATGTTTCTTATGCATATATTTATTTCCAAAATTATGATCATTAAATGCATATTGTAATGGATTATGAGACTAACAACTCATACACCAAGCTTATATTCAATTTGGATACAAGCCTTTCATAATCACATTTATTCACCTTTAATGCAATCAAGTTCAATTAAAATGATCTTATAACTAAACCTTTCATTAAATGAACCTAGAACCAGATCAAGTTTGGTATCAAGGTCACCTTGGATTCAGATCAATAGATGTGAACTCACCTCCACTATTTGTTCTTAAACACTTGATTGACCTGTCAGTGCTCTTTTTAACCAAAGCTCTGAATTTATTAGAAGTATTAGATACATCATCTTTTCTTTTAAGTAAGTAGATCCACACCTTTCTAGAGTAATCATCTATAAATGTCACAAAATATGAGGATCCTCCAAAAGAAACTATAGGGGATCGTCCCCAAACATCTAAATGAATGTAATCAAGGATACCCTTGTTTATATGTCTTCATGTTTTAAACTTCTATCTACATTGTTTTTTTAAAAACACAATACTTGCATAAATTCAAATTCACAAATTTTAAACTTGGAAGCGACTTACAATCAACCAATACCTTAAGCCCTTTCTCGCTCATATGACCCAGATGTTGATTCCATAAATGAGTAGAATCACTTGCACCTTTAGATGATACCACTTCTTTATTTATTTCAGTCCTTCCTTCAAGGTGATAAAGGTTCTCGATCAGTTTTTCCTTCATGACTACTAAGATGCCTTTGGACACCTTAAGTACTCCTCCTTGAGATGTACACTTATACCTAGTAGAATCTAGAACTTCCAAATATATTAAGTTCTTTTGAAATTTGGGTACATGTCTCACATATGTTAATGTTCTTATAGTACCATCATACATTTTAATCTGGATGCAATACCAACCCCAACAATTTTACAAGAAAAATCATTTCCCATTAAAACAACACCATCATCAATAGATTGGTAAGTTGTGAACCAATTTCTATGAAGACACATGTGACTGTATGCACCAGAATCTAAAAACCAATGTTGATGTTGTTGGGAAACATCACAAGTAGATAATACCTCATCAATCATACCTAATCCTAAACCCAAACTTGTTTCAAATGAATTAGCTTCCTTTTCTTTCTTTGTGGAGTCCTTTTTGGATTTTTTTTGTCTTTTCCAACAATCCTTCCAGAAATGCCCAGATTTTCCACAGAACCAACATTTTTTATTACCCTTATTGCCTCTTTACTTAGAACTTGATGTACCTCTCTAATCTTTCCCTCTTTCTGTAGATCGACCTCTGACCACCATTGCTTATGTTGTTGAGGTTTCTTTACTAGATCTTCTCCGTGTTTCCTTAATCAACAGAGCTCCCTCAACAATATCATAATCAATGTTTTTTTTGTGCTATACCACATAGATGTGACCAGAATATTCCAAGATTCAGTTAATGAACACAATAGCGTGACTTCTTTGTCCTCATCTTCATATTTTACATCCATACTAGTTAATTGACAAATCAGGGTATTGAAAATATTTAAATGACTCGTAATTTTTGTACCTTCTTTCATCTGTAAGCTATACAACAGTCTCTTCAAAAATATTTTGTTCATCAAGGACTTTGTCATATAAATACTTTCCAGTCTCTTCCAAAAGCTTGTTGTTGTCTCCTCTCTAACGATGTTAAACAAAAAATCATCTATCAAACATAGATAGATGATACTAAGAGCTCTTGCATCCAAATATTCTCAGTGCTCATATATCATGCTTGTCAGTTTCTTTGTCTTTCCCACCAATGCCTTTTGCAATCCTTGTTGCACAAGCAGATCCCGCATCTTGAGCTTCCACAACTCAAAATTATTCTTTCCATTGAATTTCTCCACCTCAAACTTTGAACTCTATACCTTTTTCATTTGCACAAACTCCCAAAAAAAATCCACAACTTATAATAAACTAAGCTCTTTATAATATATGTAGAAACCACTCTTAAAGTTCAAGGTTGAATTCAAAAAAAAATTAAGCTCCAAAATATATTTTAAAAATATATATATCTTAAAACCCTTTTTTTAAAAGCATCCACCTCTTAAGTGAATAAACATTTACCTCTTAAGATAACCTCCACCCATTTATAAAATAAATCCCTCATAAAATTTATACCTTATGTTTAATCAAAGGAGATCCTTTATAAAATATGCATAAACCTTGAGTTGTTTCCTTTTATGATCCAGGTGGATATCGGTGGCCACCCACCATTTCCAACTAGCTCAAAACAGTTTTTTGGCAATTTTGGTAATTTACTATTTTTAGTAGTTTTTAACTTCCGGGGCCATTTTGAGGGCCTAAATGAATGTTTTTTAGGATATAGATTCTCAATTATAGCCAGAGGATCTGATTTATCCCCCTAAATGAATCGCATCGACGATACCTTTCCAACGAGATATCGTGCAGCCCAAACGGAGATCGTATGCCAAAGTTATGCCCTCGGGAAGTTGATACACCAAACTACTGAAAACGAGGTCCACAAAACTGTTGGATTTTCATCTTCCAAGGTTAGGGTTTTGGAATTTATTTATGAAAAAAAAATTCTTTGGAGAATCATTGAAAAATCATCTTCTTGCGAATGTGAATAGCGGACACATCTCTTCTCAGAGATAAGCTGTCACCATTCTAGCGAGTCTTGCACTCTGTATTTTTACAGACTTTGTATGTATTATTGTATATATGTGTTTATGGTTGCATATATGATACATTTATGTTATATTATTGGATATATGATATATCTAT